>MU261984.1:47500-82296 GCA_020310875.1 Ceratopteris richardii
CTCTCTCTCTCTCTCTCTCTCTCTCTCTCTCTCTCTCTCTCTCTCTCTCTCTCTCTCTCTCTCTCTCTCTCTCTCTCTCTCTCTCTCTCTCTCTCTCTCTCTCTCCTCTCTCTCTCTCTCTCTCTCTCTCTCTCTCTCTCTCTCTCTCTCTCTCTCTCTCTCTCTCTCTCTCTCTCTCTCTCTCTCTCTCTCTCTCTCTCTCTCTCTCTCTCTCTCTCTCCTCTCTCTCTCTCTCTCTCTCTCTCTCTCTCTCTCTCTCTCTCTCTCTCTCTCTCTCTCTCTCTCTCTCTCTCTCTCTCTCTCTCTCTCTCTCTCTCTCTCTCTCTCTCTCTCTCTCTCTCTCTCTCTCTCTCTCTCTCTCGCTTTCTCTGTCTATCAATAGAGAATAAAACAATCACTTACAGGTATGTCCCTCTTTTGGATCGTTGTCATCAAAGCGTAATGTATGTCATATGTCTGTCATGGAATTCCAAAGAATCGACGCGAAAAAACTTATGCAAAATCAAAGAGTCATCAAAGCGTAATGTATGTCATATGTCTGTCATGGAATTCCAAAGAATCGACGCGAAAAAACTTATGCAAAATCAAAGAGAAGAGAAATTATAAAACATAAAGCATAGAGAAAGACAGAGGCTAAGAGTACTTGCACCACTTACCAAGATGTGATATCTAAATAGAGAGAGAGAGTGTGTGTGTGTAGAGAGAGATCTGTGTGTGTGTGCACAAGACAATGCAGGTCACAATTCCGTTTGCATGCACAAGTTCGATAGAAGCAAGCAGTACTTAGTGTAAAACACGTGGCAAATGCTGAGTTTTGCTCTCGGGTTCCCTATATGTTTAAAACACGGCCTCGGTATACCTGTCGATATGGGCATCCATATGGGCACCGATAATTTCCAGTAAATTACCGATGCTTATATCGACGCTTATACCGACGCCCATATGGACGATCGTGAGAAATCCCGACAATCCATTTTAAACGGTCATACAGACACTCACTGGACCGTCGATATCTTTAAATGGAATTTTCCAATGTTTATACCAATGCCAGGAGTGGCCATCGCTATAGGCAGCGTCAGTATGCCCCTCATATGTTGTAGTGTTGTCACATTCATATTTAATTTTAGAATGGCTTTATCATCAAGAACTATAATCCAGAAAAGGATTGTGATGTTTACATCAAAGATTACAATGTGAGTCTTAAGATGCCAAATATGTATCATGAAACACAATTAACATGATTTATACTAGTAATCCAAATAACTAGAAAGCCTAGACACTAGTAGTTAATAGAGGTAGAGGAAGAATCAATGAAAGAAGATCAAGTGCAGGTTGCAATCAACAGATTGCAAGTTCTAGGCTCACAAGTATTACAAACTCTAATAGGACTAAGTGCAAAAATGATATAAATTATATTGAAAGAAATGTACCAAGAAAAATCCTCCTAAAGAAAAGAGGATAATATGGAGAAATTCCTTAAATGTGACAAGAAGAATCACAACCCAAGCAACTAGAAAGATCCCCCACTATGACAACATTACACTAAGACTATGAATCATTACTTCATAAATGATAAAGCATCATGCATTCCTTCACCAGAAGTGATCTTAATAAAGAATTCCATTGTGGTGTTTCTTCTTTGTATGGATCTTCAAACAATAATCACATGATTATTTATGATTAGCTCATTTCATGAATTTGCATTCGCTTAAATATAGAGAGATATAGGGAACACAAGACAAGGAGAGAAAATTAAAATTGTGTAAGATAATGAACACGATTGTGCAAGATGATGAACACGATCATGAAACTTTTTTCATAGCATTATGTACAAACAAGCATATGGATATCAAATGATATGAAATCTCTATATTTATCCTGTCGAACATCAATTTTTGTAAAATAAGCTTTCAATTATAAACAAGAAAATATAAGAGAATTACAAAAAAGATTTGTAGCCTTTTTATCGCTTCATAGGGGACCCATTTGTTTATCAATTTAATGTTTTCTAGAATGAACATCGTATGATACCTAAGAGGGAGAGGATTCTTACAATCACGCATCCTTCTACCTAAAAATCCAAGGTGATTCTTAATAGATCAATCTTTAGGTTCTTTAGTGTATTGAAGTTGACTGCATATCTTTCCTTCCAGATCTTCCATAGTGTTTCTCCTGCAATGGCATTCCATAATGTAGATGGTGCACGAGTGGTTGCGAAATCTATTCTTTACCTCTTGCATTTAATTCTTCTTTGCAAACTCAATTACAACCCTCATGATTGAATTCCAACTTTAACAGATTACTCGGAAGTGATGACATGGCGCAACATCTCAATGCAAGGCGACGGACGAGCATGCAACCACCCGAATTGAATATGTTTTCGATTTTAAGTCGAGAGGGCAATGGGACACTCTGTTTGTGTCTGCTGTTTTGGTTTATGACTATGAGTCTTGATAAGAAAATGGGATCAAGTATAAAAACTTGCTGACCAAGACCACAATAAATTGTGGTTGCTCTTGGACAAACCATTTCCATGATTCGTGTAATATGCACACAAGACATGTTTGATTCTTCTCCTTTGTAGAGATCTAAATAGGAAACAAAGTTAGAAAGCAGATTTAGGCCATTGTCGTTGCTCACTATATGCGCATTTGCCGTTGGCTTGTTTTGTAAACCGGTTAAGGTTTGCACAGGGCTCCATGATTCACTATCAACATCAAAATAGGCAATAAACATGAGTAAAGTATGCATGATGTAAATCCTTCTTCCAACCCAAGCAGATGATAGAATTCCTTCTGAAAGCTTTGCTGGTTGCAGATCATGAGGTAAAGAAGGAAGTATTCTCCAGATGTTGGTCTGCGAGTTATACACAAGAAATTTGCTTGAAAATCTATGCCCAGTATCAGAAATAATGAAAGTACTGAAAAAAGGCTGTCTGATGGATCTCCTTTCCGTCTCCAACACTGCTAATACGAGAATATTTTCCGATGCTAAATATTGACATGTCGAAGAGCGAAAAATCTTCCAAGGGCAATAGGTGTGATAGAAATGCATGTCTGTTGTAGATGTCTTCAACACGCAAGTCTGATCTGTAGAATTCTCCTTCAAACCCTTTCCTTTCAGAAAACAAGTATTTATAGAGTAAAAATTCTTCTTATCATCCGTGCAATCACAGGCGAAAGATTGCCTGCAATGGAGATGAACAGCCTTGTGAGTTGCGAAAGGTTGTGGAACGATGGGGCAGGTAGACAAAGCTTTGAGGGAGAGAGAACTTGAACTCAAAGGTTGTCTGCTTCGCTTTCGCAAAGGTCGTTTCTGAGATTTGAAGAGTTCGTGCCAGCGATTGGAGAATGGATTGTAGATTAACGCAAATTCGTTGTGGGTTTCGCAAAGTCCCCAAACATACAACAGCGGAGGCGGAGGGTGTAGGGATGTTATAGAGGAGCAGAATCTTGCGCATTTGATGGAAGCGTACCATCTCTTGCAGACGACCGCACATCTTACTAGCGCATCCATGGGTACTCGCATCATTACGTTGTGCATGAGGTCATCAGGAAGTGCCTCTACATTCCAACCCATCTCCTCCTGCAGCGCAATAGACTTGCGTAGACAGGAGCTCCTGCAGCGCCTAAGGTACCGTCGTGAGGGAGAAATAGAATCGCCTTCACAAGAGCTCCTTCGAATGCTACGCACAGAACTTGATCGATCCCTGCAGCGTATCATGCGGTTAAAATATGTTTTCTAAAACAAAGCAGTTCGTGAAAAGCAGTTCGCGAAAAGCACTCCGCGAAAAGCAGTTCGCCAATTAAAGCAGTTCGCAATCTTGAGTTCTTGATATTTAGTCATAATCCTGAAATCATCGTAAATCAGTTCAAAGCAACGTTATCCCTCATGTGCTGTCAAATACACTTGCAAGAAGGAAACATAGATAATGCATGATACAATGAAAACATAAATAATGCATACCATACCCATCGATCAAGAATCGATACTATGGAAAGCCATGAAGTCGTCGATGCAGCAGGTCATAAGGGAGCATGCTAACTCTTAGCAGCTAGTATCCGAACACAATTCGGCATAAAATATTGTGTTAGAAAATGTTAACTTGAAAGTTTGACTCAAGGCTGTAATATGCAAAAAAAAGTGAGGTAAATACTTGCAAAAAGTTGATCAAGGAATAATAGAGTGATCTAGTCCACCAAATGGATCAACTTGGCTGAGTTCACTTGGTGAAACAACTTGAGCAAACATACCTAGACCACTTGGTGAAACAACTTGAGAAAACTTGACCATCCTTTCTAAGTGACTCCTCCAAGTTGCATAAATAAGAGCAATGCACTAGTCTAGGATAATGTGGAAATTTAAGATAGAAAAAAGGGCAACATTAGGGGAAAAAGTGAGCCTTGCATGGGCCTTGTAAGGATCCCTAATTTTTAGGGATTAAAACTAATAAAAGAGGGATTACGACCACGAAAAAAAAACCACTAGTGGTTTTGCAATAAAATATTTGCTGTAAGAAATGTGCTCAGTTTGAATGAAGTCATGGGCACTAATATCCCTTGGATAATCTCACACGAACGGCTACAATTTGTTATAGTGTGTCTTTCAAAAGAAGACAAAACTTCTCCTTAGAAGTGAACAGTCCTGGGTATTATTGTTCATTGCATCAGATGTTCATGGACGGCTTAGATCGAGAAGAGTGTGCCTATGTAGCGTTTCCTCAATCACAATCTATCCCCAATCACGATTTTTCTATCACTCAAAAATAATAGTGGAGAGAAGAATGCAAAGATTGCACAAGGTAAAAGAAAATTTGATGCGAAAGAGTAGAAACAAATATGACGCAGAGAAGGAAGAATTCTAATATTATAGATGTGAATAAATGGTTACAATAGCTTTGGAAAATAGCTTCTTGACGAAGCTTCTACCTCCTGACCACCCCTGAGCTATCACAATCGCATTCACACTCGCACTCTCAATCACACTCTCACTCTCACTCTCACTCTCAATCACAAGGTAATTCTCATATTTCTGTGTGTTCTCTGTGTTGATGCGCAGGTCTCCTTATATCAAAGTTTGATCGCTGCCTTTCTCCAAAGAAGTGTGCGATCCACCAAATTTAGAAAAAGTCGAGTTTCTCCAAAACGTTCGCAAAAGGCCATGCGATCGTAGTGTGCTTTCTTTCTTTAGCGTACCTGTCAAAAATAGGAGAAAAACACCAAGAAGACATATCCAAAAACATCCATAATTAGACATGGTGATACGTGAGCATCAAAATCATGGATTCGAATAGAATTAGATAAGCCCTCATTTTTTTTAAAGCCCGGTAACTCAAAAACGGTGAGGAATTAGCTTAAGCTTGTGAGTGACACTTTTATTCAATTTTGCGATCTGCGCAATAGTGTTACAGATGTCCGAGGTCCAAATCCACCTCCAAATGCCACTTTTGAGCCTTGCAAGTTGCAAAATTCTAGAGAGAGAGTAAAATCAAGGCATTTTCCTACAATGAACTAAATGTAGGACCCTGAACAAGGTACTTAAAACATGATTCACAAGAATTTCACTCAGGCACTTTTATTCTCCTATACTTGCTCTACCTTTCTCTTATACAGAGTTTTTCTTAATATTTTCATTTTCACCTTCAAAATTTGACAAGAAAACATGATGCAAATAAGTTCTAGAGAGAGAATTAAATGAAACTTGTCAATCCAAAATTTTTTCTATATGCATAAAATGACCGAATTATTCATTCTAAGCATTCCCCACAATGAAATTCAGAAAGTTCAAAATGGATTATTTCACTAGAAAAGAGGCCTATTACAATTCTTCCCCCCTTTAAAAAGTCTGTCCACAGAGTTGGAAAGATAATGTGTTAGAAAAACATCTAAATTCACCCAACTCGAATCTTCTACTAGGTATGAGTGCCATTTCACCAAAATTTCTACTATAGATCTATTTCTAAGGAATCTTTCCTTCCTATCTAATATTATTTCCGGTTGAAGCTCAAAAGAGCCATCATCTTTGCGCTTATAATTGTCCTGCAAACATGAGCAACATTAGATACATATCTTTTAAGTAAGCTAACATGAAATAAAGGATGCACATTTAAATGTTTATGTAGTTCCAATAAATAAGCAAGAGAGCCAATCTTTTTCAAAACTTTAAAAGACCTGCAAATCGAGGAGAAAGTCTATGATCCTTCCCCATCAACAAGTTAGATCGGTGAAGATTAACTTTAAGAAATACCATATCATCAACTTGAAATTCAAGTGGTCTTCTCTTTAAATCATAGGACTTCTTTTGTCTTTTTTGAGCTTCTTTTATGTGTTTCTTAAATTTTCCAAGTTCTTCATCCATCTTATCAAGCATTTCTTTGGATACTTGTGCTTTATTTGGAAAACCCAAAAATGAAGGTGGAGTCAAACAATTATAACCATACATAGCTTCAAACGGAGTCATTTTTATAGATGCATGCCATGCACTATTGTATGCAAACTCCACCAAGGGTAAATATTCACTCCAATTATCATGCTTTTCATTCATGACATACGTACACAACATATCTTCAACTACGCTGTTAATCCTCTCGGTTCCCCCATCACTTTGTGGATGGAAAGTTGTACTCATAGGAAGTTGAGTTCCAATCGATTCAAATGTTGCTTTCCAAAATTTTGACGTAAATCTAGAATCTCTATCAGAAAATATGCTTTTAGGCATTCCATGCAATCAAAATATTTCTTTTACAAAGATTCTTGCAACATTCAATGCAGTATCAGTCTTTTTCATAGGAAAGAAACGTGCCATCTTGGTAAGTCAATCGACTACAACAAATATGGTATCATGCTTACTTCTGGTCATAGGTAGCTTAGTGATAAAGTCCATAGAAATAGAATCCCACTTCTGATTTGGAGCATCCAAAGGTTGAAGCATTCCAGGCATCCTCTTAAACTCAGATTTCACCTATTGGCACTTCAAACATTCACTTATATATTTTCTAATATACCGCTTCATACATGGCCAAAAGTAAGAATACTTTGTTTTAACATAGGTCCTTGAATAACCTGGATGTGCAGAAAAAGGTGCATCATGACAATCATGCAATATTTTAACTTTTAATGGAGATTAAGAAGATATGCATAGCTGATTATTACAATACAATGTTCCATTCTGCAAATGAAATTTTTCCTCATACATCGATCCCCTGTTCAAATTCAAAGCATTCAAAATAGGTGCATAAAAAGGATCCTGGTTTATCTCTTCTTGAATTTGATTGAGCAAATCAGAATTTATTACACAAACAAGATTACACAAAGGTCTCCGACTCAATGCATCAGCAACCTTATTTTCCTTACCAGCCAGACACTTAATGTCAAAATCATACTCACTTAATAATTCAATCCAATGCTTCTACCTATTGTTAAGCAATGGTTGTGTGAAGATGTATTTTAGACTTTGATGATCTGTTTTCAATTCAAACTTAACCCCTAACAAGTGATGGCTCCAATGCTTAAGTGCATGCACAACACCAAGCATTTCTAAATCATGAGGAGGATAGTTAAGTTCATGTTTTCTTAGTTTTCTGGACTCATATGTGACCACCCTCCCATCCTGTGAAAGAACACATCCTATCTCACTACCACTTGCATCACATGCAACCACTAAAGGCTTTCCCATTTCTAGTATTTTCGAAACACAATTCTCAACAACTTTCTGTTTCAATGGTTCAAATGATTTTTGACAGGCATCACTCCAGACAAATCCTATATTCTTTTTAGTCAATTCTATGAGGGGAGTAGCTATCTTAGAAAAATCCTTAATATGTGCTCTTTCATATTGTGCCAACCCAAGAAAACTTCTAACATCCCTTACAGTCTTAGGAATCGGCCAATCAACTATTGTTTTTACTTTATCTTCATCTATAAGGATTCCTTCTTTTGAAATTACTCTTCCTAGATACACAAGTTTATCCTTAGAAAAGAAACACTTACTCTTTTTCCCATACAATTTGTGTTCTCTAAGAGTTTGCAAAGTCTTCTTGAGATGTACCGCATGCTCAGAATCATCTTTAGAGTATAGAAATATATCATCAAGGAATACTAAGATGAATTCATCTAGGTAATCGTGAAAAATATTATTCATCAAGCACATAAATGTGGCAGGAGCATTTGTTAATCCAAAAGGTAGAACCGTAAACTCATAGTGACCATATCATTTAATTGAATAATACATTTTATTAAACACATATAATACAATTTTTCTTTATATAACTTTGATTGAATTATATGTATGTAAAAACCCTAAAACCCTAATACTAAAGATCTAAACATAAAATATGTATATTTGTGTATCCATGTATATATATATATATATATATATATATATATATATATATATATATATATATATATATATATATATATATATATATATATATATATATATATATATATATATATATATATATATATATATATATATATATATAGGTATTATATGTGTATGTGTATGTGTGTATATATGTTATGCATGTGTAAAAACCCTAAAACCCTAACCATAAAGACATAGACCTAAAACATATATATATGTGTATGCATGTCTATATATATGTATTTATGTGTAAATGTGTATATATGTATATATGTGTATGTGTATGTGTATATATATTTACTTTGATAAAAGACCGTAAAATTAATCCTATTTTTTTATATTCAGTTATATATAGTTAATTTATTAATTTAAAACACTCGCCCATTTCATATTTATTTATCTATATAATTATCCTACTTTATATATATTTATTTATATATTCAATTTTTTTTTCATATTTTTTTCTATATTTTTTCTTTATATAAATCTAATTGAATTATATGTATGTAAAAACCCTAAAACCCTAATCCTAAAGATCTAGACCTAAAATATGTATATTTGTGTATCCATGCATATATACATGCATATATGTATTATATGTGTATGTGTATGTGTGTATATATATTATGCATGTGTAAAAACCCTAAAACCGTAATTGGAAAGACCTAGACCTAAAACATGTATATATGTGTATGCATGTGTATATATATGTGTATGTATACATATGGATAAGTATATGTGTATGACGTATGTGTAAATAGCCTAAAAACCGTGATCCTATTTTCATATATTTGATGTAAAATAAACTTTAAAATCGTAATTTTCTATATTTAATTATATATATTTCATTAAAACACTAGATATTTTCATATTTATTTATCTATACTGAAATCATATATGTGTGTGTATATGTGTGCATGTATGTGTGTGTGAATGTATGCATGTGTGTATATGTGTATGTGTGTCTATGTATGCATGTGTGTGTATGTGTACGTGTGTGTATGTATGCATGTGTGTGTATGCATGCATGTGTGTGTGTGCATGCATGTGTGTATGTATGTGTGTGTGTGTATGTAGGCGTGTGTGTGTGTGTATGCATGCATGTATGTATATGTGTGTGTATGTATGCATGCATGTGTGTATATGTGTGTATGTATGCATGTGTGTACATATGTGTGTATGTATGCAAGTGTGTGTGTATGCAAGTGTGTATGTATGCAAGTGTGTGTGTATGTATGCAAGTGTGTGTGTATGTATGTGTGTGTATGTATGCATGCATGTGTGTATGCATGTGTGTATGCATGCGTGTATGCATGTGTGTATATGTGTGTGTGTATGTAGGTGTGTATGCATGTGTGTGTGTATGTGTGTCTGTATGCATATGTGTATATGTGTGTGTGTATGTATGTGTGTATGCTTGTGTGTGTATGTATGTATGCATGTGTAGATGTGTGTGTGTATGTATGCTCTATCTTCCTATCTACATCTTCCTCTCTTTTATCTCTCTTTGTATCTCTCTCTCTCACTTTTTGTCTCTCTCTCTTTATCTCTCTATCTCTCTTTCTCTTTCATCTCTCTCTCTCTCTCTCTCTCTCTCTCTCTCTCTCTCTCTCTCTCTCTCTCTCTCTCTCTCTCTCTCTCTCTCTCTCTCTCTCTCTCTCTCTCTCTCTCTCTCTCTCTCTCTCTCTCTCTCTCTCTCTCTCTCTCTCTCTCTCTCTCTCTCTCTCTCTCTCTCTCTCTCTCTCTCTCTCTCTCTCTCTCTCTCTCTCTCTCTCTCTCTCTCTCTCTCTCTCTCTCTCTCTCTCTCTCTCTCTCTCTCTCTCTCTCTCTCTCTCTCTCTCTCTCTCTCTCTCTCTCTCTCTCTCTCTCTCTCTCTCTCTCTCTCTCTCTCTCTCTCTCTCTCTCTCTCTCTCTCTCTCTCTCTCTCTCTCTTTCTATCTCTCTCTATCTCTCTCTCTCGCTCTCATCTCTCTCTCTCTATCTCTCTTTCTCTCTCTCTCTATCTCTCTCTCTCTCTATCAATAGAAAATAAAACAATCACTTACAGGTATGTCCCTCTTTTGGATCATTGTGGTCAAAGCATAATGTATGTCATACATCTATCATCCAATTCCAAAGAATCGACGCCAAAAGACTTATGCAAAATCAAAGAGAAGAGAAATTATAAAACATAAAGCATAGAGAAAGACAAAGGCTAAGAGTATTTGCACCACTTACCAAGATGTGAGATCTAAACAGAGAGGGAGAGAGAGTGTGTGTAGAGAGAGATCTGTGTGTGTGTGTGTGCACAAGACAATGCAGGTCACAATTCCATTTGCGCACGCAAGTTTGATAGAAGCAAGCAGTACTTAGTGTAAAACACGTGGCAAATGTTGAGTTTTTCTCTGAGGTTCCCGGTATGTTTAAAACACGGCCTTGGTATACCTATCGATATGGGCATCCATATGGGCACCGATAATTTCCAGTAAATTACCAATGCTTATATCGACGCTTATACAGACGCATATACCGACGCTTATACCGACGCCCATATTGACGATCCTGAGACATCCCCATGATCGATTTTAAACGGTCATACAGACGCTCACTTGACCGTCGGTATCTTTAAATGGAATTTTCCAATGTTTATACCCACGTCCGGAGTGGCCATCACTATAGGCAACGTCAGTATGGCCCTCATATGTTGTAGAGTTGTCATATTCATATTTAATTTTAGAATGGATTTATCATCAAGAACTATAATCTAGAAAAGGAGTGTGATGTTTACATCAAGTATTACAATGTGAGTCTTAAGATGCCAAATATGTATCATGAAACACAATTAACATGATGTATACTAGTAATCCAAATAACTAGAAAGTCTAGACACTAGTTGTTAATAGAGGTAGATGAAGAATCAATGAAAGAAGATCAAGTGCGGGTTGCAATCAACAGATTGCAGGTTCTAGGCTCACAAGTATTACAAACTCGAATAGGACTAAGTGCAAAAATGATATAAATTATATTGAAAGAAAGGTACCAAGCTAAATCCTGCTAAAGAAAAGAGGATAATATGGGGAAATTCCTTAAATGTGACAAGAAGAATCACAACCCAGGCAACTAGAAAGATCCCCCGCTATGACAACATTACAGTAAGACTAAGGATCATTACATCATAAATGATAAAGCATCATGCATTCCTTCACCAGAAGTGATCTTAATAAAGTATTCTATTGTGGTGTTTCTTCTTTGATATTGATCTTCAAACAATAATCACATGATTATTTATGATTAGTTCATTTCATGGATTTGCGTTCGTTTAAATATAGAGAGATATAGGGAACACAAGAAAAGGAGAGAAAATTAAAATTGTGTAAGATAATGAACAGGATTGTGCAAGATGATGAACACGATATCATGAAACTTTTTTCATAACATTATGCACAAACAAGCATATGGATATCAAATGATATGAAATCTCTATATTTATCCTGTCAAACATCAATTTTTGTAAAATAAGCTTTCAATTATAAACAAGAAAATATAAGAGAATTACAAAAAAGATTTGTATCCTTTTTATCCCTTCATAGGGAACCCATTTGTTTATCACTTTAATGTTTTCTAGAATGAACATCGATGATACCTAAGAGGGAGAGGATTCTTACAATCACGCATTCTTCTACCTAAAAATCCTACATAGGAAGTATAATAGAAACCATCAATAGTCCTTTTTATTTATATAAGAAATTTGCACTACAATAGATCAGTCCTATACCGAGGCTTTTACCGAGAAAATTGAACGGGCGCATTTTTTCCCCGACATGGGTGTAGGTGTCAGTATGTGCATTGGAATTAATGTGCTAGTATAACCGTCAGTATGAGCATTGGTATACCCATCGGTATGAGCATCGGTAATATCAGCGCACATACCGACGATTATACCGACGGCTGTGCCGGATGCACCGTCACGTATACCAGCATCCACTAGGTGTACCGACGCTTATTCCGATGGCATTAATGGGACTACCATTGCTCATACCGATGACCATATCTGTAAACTTTTTTTTTGGGTAGAGTGTGTTGTCTTTTGCTATAACAACATTACCATGATGTTCCTTAGCAAAAGACAATACACTCTGCCCAAAAAAACCGAGTACATGTGATGCGTACTCTAATGGCAACTGAAATATGATTTCATAAAACAAAATATTATTGGACACAAAAGAGATAATCATAATGAACCATGAACCATGAACCATATACAAAAAGAGTTATATATTTCATAAATGAAGCATGTACAAGAGTGTGGCAAACCATTGTCATATGAGGCTTTTACAAAATGTGGCAAAGCATTGCCATATAAGAATCAAATACAAAATTTTGGTGTCCGACTACCATACACATGCAAAGAATGCTCCATATCAACAGTCCTACAACAAATAAGATTCATGAAATGAGATAAATTCACATGAGATTTACAAACAAGTAAAAACCAAGTTTATAAATTCATCACCTCATTACAAACGCTCCCATGAAAGGATCGCACCGCGTCCCTCCAAGTCCTCCAATAATGTAGTCAATCCATGATGATATCCATAAGCCTCCTCCATTCGTGATGGAGGACGAACCATTGCTAGCTCCTGCAAGGAATATACAAAACATTAGAGGAACATACATGAGAAGCTTAACACAAACAAATTCCATAAACCAAATGGTACTTACAAACTTGTGATGCATTGTGTCATATCCGCTGCTACCCAAATGTGATGTTCCAACCATATCTAAACGTGTGGCTGCGGCATCTCGCTGCTGGTGATATCTATCAGGAGTCTATTGTTGCTCATCGTGAATCATATCCCACTCCTCAGCATCTAAACATACACACTTTGGTAAGCCTGCTCTCAAAACATCACAAGTCTCGCATCATCGATGGGACAGTTGATACAATATGGACATTTTAGAACATTTGATTTTTTTATTAAACCTAAAACTAATACTCCTAAAGACGTAAACCTGAAATACTAAAACCTAAAGACTTAAAGACCTAGAAAAACCTAAAACCCTAATCCAAAAACCTAATCCTAAAACCCTAATCCTAAAGACCTATATATGTGTATATGTGTTATATGTACTATATACATGTCTATTTCTTATATAGTTAAAATACTATTTTTATATATTTAATTATATATAACTAATTTACTTTTTAAGACACTATCTCTTTTCATGTTTATTTATCTATACGATTATCTATACAATTTTCTATATTTTTTCTTTATATAAATTTAATTGAATTATATCTATGTAAAAACCATAAAACCCTAATCTTAAATATCTAGACTTAAAGAATATATATTGTGTATGCATGTGTATATACATGTATATATGTATTATATGTGTATGCCTATGTGTGTATATATGTTATGATGTGTAAAAGCCCTAAAACCCTAATCGTAAAGATCTAGACCTAAAGCATGTTTATGTGTGTATGCATGTGTATATATGTGTATATGTATATATGTGTGTATGTGTATATGTGTATATACATATGTGTGTGTGCATGTGTATGTGTATATATATTTACTCTAATTAAAAACCTTAAAATTAATCCTATTTTTATATATTTAATGATATATATTTAATTTATTTATTTAGAACACTAATTCTTTTCATATTTATTTATCTATGTAATTATCCTATTTTATATATATATTTATTTATATACTTAGATTTGTTTCTTAATTTTTTCTATATTTTTTATTTATATAAATACGTAAAAACCCTAAAACCCTAATCCTAAAGATCTAAACATAAAAAATCTATATTTGCGTATCAATATATATATATATATATATATATATATATATATATATATATATATATATATATATATATATATATATATATATATATATATATATATATATATATATATATATATATATATATATATATATATATATATATATATATATATATATATATATATATATATATATATATATGTGTGTGTGTGTGTGTGTGTGTGTGTGTGTGTGTGTGTGTGTGTGTGTGTATTATATGTGTATGTGTATGTGTGTATATATGTTATGCATGTGTTAAAACCCTAAAACCCTAATCGGAAAGACATAGATCTAAAACATATATATAAATGTATGCATGTGTATATATATGTATGTGTATATATATGTGTATGTGTAAATGTGTATATATGTATATATGTGTATGTGTATATGTTTATATATTTACTCTGATAAAAGACCTTAAAATTAATCCTATTTTCATATATTTAATTATATTAAGTTAATTCATTTATTTAAAACACTAGTTCTTTTCATATTTATTTATCTATATAATTATCCTATTTTATATATATATTAATTTATATATTCAATTTTTTTCATCATTTTTTCTATATTTTTTCTTTATATAAATTTAATTGAATTATATGTATGTAAAAACCCTAAAACCCTAATCCTAAAGATCTAGACCTAAAATATGTATATTTGTGTATCCATGCGTATATACATGTATATATGTATTATATGTGTATGTGTAAGCGTGTATATATATTATGCATGTGTAAAAATCCTAAAACCGTAATCAAAAAGACCTAAAACATGTATATATGTATATGCATGTGTATTTATATATGTATGTATACATGTGTATAAGTATATGTGTATGACGTATGTGTAAATAGCCTAAAAACCGTAATCCTATTTTTATATATTTGATGTAAAATAAAACTTTAAAATCTTAATTTTATGTATTTAATTATATATATTTCATTAAAACACTAGATATTTTCATATTTATTTATCTATATTGAAATCATATGTGTGTGTATATGTGTGCATGTATGTGTGTGTGTGAATGTATGCATGTGTGTATATGTGTATGTGTGTCTATGTATGCATGTGTGTGTGTAGATGTGTATGTGTGTGTGTTTGTATGCATGTGTGTGTATGCATGAATGTGTGTGTGTGTGCATGCATGTGTGTATGTATGTGTGTGTGTATGTAGGCATGTGTGTGTATGCATTCATGTGTGTATATGTGTGTATGTATGCATGTGTGTACATGTGTGTGTATGTATGCAAGTGTGTACATGTATGTGTGTATGTATCCATGTGTGTATATGTGTATGTGTGTGTATGTATGTATGTGTATGTGTATGTGTGTGTATATGTGTATGTGTGCGTGTGGCTGCGGCATCTCGCTGCTGGCGATATCCGTCAGGAGTGTGCTGCTGCTCATCGCGAATCATATCCCACTCCTCAGCATCTAACCATATAGGCTTTGCTAAGCTTGCTCTCAAAACATCACAAGCCTCAGATCGTTGATGGGATAGTTGATACAATATGGACATTTTTAGAACATTTGATTTTTTTTATTAAACCTAAAAATCATACTCCTAAAGACTTAAACCTGAAATACTAAAACCTAAAGATTTAAAGACCTAGAAAAACCTAAAACCCTAATCCTAAAGACCTAATCCTAAAGACCTATATATGTGTATAGGTGTTATATGTATTATATACATGTCTATTTCTTATATAGTTAAAATACTATTTTTATATATTTAATTATATATAATTAATTTATTTTTTAAGACACTATCTCTTTTTATATTTATTTATCTAGACAATTATCCTATTATATATATATATATATATTTATTTATTTATATATTCAGATTTTTTCTTAATCTCTCTATATTTTTTCTTTATATAAATTTAATTGAATTATATATATGTAAAAACCATAAAACCCTAATCTAAAATATCTAGACTTAAAAAATATATATTTGTGTATGCATGTGTATATACATGTATATATGTATTGTATGTGTATGTGTATGTGTGTATATATGTTATGCATGTGTAAAAACCCTAAAACCCTAATCGTAAAGATCTAGACCTAAAACATGTTTATGTGTGTATGCATGTGTATATATATGTGTATATGTATATATGTGTGTATGTGGATATGTGTGTGTGTGTGTATATATATATATATATATATATATATATATATATATATATATATATATATATATATATATATATATATATATATATATATATATATATATATATATATATATATATATATATATATATATATATATATATATATATATATATATATATACATATATATGTGTGTGTGTGTATGTGTATATATATTTACTCTGATTAAAAACCTTAAAATTAATCCTATTTTTATAAATTTAATTTATTTATCTAAAACATTAGTTCTTTTCATATCTATTTATCTATATAATTATCCTATTATATATATATATTTATTTATTTATATATTCAGATTTTTTTCTTAATTTTTTCTATACTTTTTATTTATATAAATTTAATTGAATTATATGTATGCAAAAACCCTAAAACCCTAATCCTAAAGATCAAAACATAAAATATGTATATTTGCATATCCATGTGTATATACATATATATATGTATTATATGTGTATGTGTATGAGTGTATATATGTTCAGCATATGTAAAAACCCTAAAACCCTAATCCGAAAGACATAGACCTAAAACATATATATATGTGTATGCATGTGTATATATATGTATGTGTATATATATGTGTATGTGTAAATGTGTATATATGTATATATGCGTATGTGTATGTGGATATATATTTACTCTGATAAAAGACCTTAAGGATAATCTTGTTTTTATATATTTAATTATATATAGTTAATTTATTTATTTAGAGCACTAGCTCTTTTCATATTTATTTATCTATATGATTATCCTATTTTTTATATATATTTATTTACATATTCAATTTTTTTCATAATTTTTTCTATATTTTTTCTTTATATAAATTTAATTGGTTTATATGTATGTAGAAACCCTAAAACCCTAATCCTAAAGATCTAGAACTAAAATATGTATATTTGTGTATCCATGTGTATATACGTGTATATATGTATTATATGTGTATGTGTATGTGTGTATATACATTATGCATGTGTAAAAACCCTAAAACCATAATCGGAAAGACCTAGACCTAAAACATGTATATATGTGTATGCATGTGTATATATATGTGTATGTATACATGTGTATAAGTATATGTGTATGACGTATGTGTAAATAGCCTAAAAACCCTAATCCTATTTTTATATATTTGATGTAAAATAAAACTTTTAAATCGTAATTTTAAATATTTAATTATATATATTTCATTAAAACACTAGATAATTTCATATTTATTTATCTATACTGAAATCATATATGTGTGTGCATATGTGTGCATGTATGTGTGTGTGTGTGAATGCATGCATGTGTGTATATGTGTATGTGTATCTATGTATGCATGTGTGTGTATATGTGTATGTGTGTGTATGTATACATGTGTGTGTATGCATGCATGTGTATATGTATGTGTGTCTGTATGTAGGCATGTGTGTGTGTATGCATGCATGTGTGTATATGTGTGTATGTATGCATGCATGTGTGTATATGTGTGTATGTATGCATGTGTGTACATGTGTGTGTATGTATGCAAGTGTGTATGTATCCATGTGTGTATATGTGTATGTGTGTGTATACGGATGCTTTCCCTCTACCCAAGCATAGACACTTTTCCTTAGTGCCACTCAAATATCTCAAAATCATCTTGACCACATCCTAATGCTTTTTACCAAGATTAGACATATATCTACTCACAACTTGCATTGCAAATGCAACGTCTGGTCTCATAGCATACATGAGAATACCAACAATAGAGTGATAAGGAATCTTGGTCATGAATTCCTTTTCATCATCTAATTTGGGGCAATCATCTTTGCTTAATTTCACATATGTGGGTAAAGGTGTACTCAATGCCTTTCCACCCTACATATTGAACATGTGAAGTACTTTGGATATGTACTCACTTTGAGACAAGTATATGCATCAATTACTCCTATCATGAATAATGTGCATGCCAAGAATATGTTTGACATCCCCCAAATCCTTCATATCAAATGTCTCACTTAACCTCTTTTTGAGAATTGACAATTCATAAGAGGACTTCCCAGCAATCAACATATCATCCACATAAAGTATCAAGCATATCAATCTACCTTCTGAGCATCTTTTTGTGTAGAGAAAATTGTCCTCATTGCTTCGAGAATAGCCTTGAGACTTCATAAAAGAATCAAACTTTTGGTACCATTGTCTAGTCGACTGTTTAAGTCCGTATAAGCTCTTCTTCAGCTTACAAACTAGAATTTCTTTGCAAGGAACTACATAACTCTCTAGTTGTTCCATATAGATCTCATTCGTAAGATCTCCATGCAAGAAAGGAGTTTTCACATCCAATTCGACTAGCTCTAAGTCCTCCATTGCAATGAATCCAAGCAACATTCGAAGGGTAGTCATCTTCACCACTAGGGAGAAGATTTCCTTGAAATCAATACCATATTGTTACAAAAAACCGTTTGCAACCTCGTGCTTTGTACTTTGGAGAAGCACTATTTGATGTGAATTTCAACTTATATATCCATTTACATGGTAAAGCTTTGCTGCCCTTTGGCAAAGGCAATAAATCCTAAGTACCATTCTTGTGAATAGAGTCCAAATCACTCTTCATGGCAAGCTCCCACTTGACATGATCCTTTGTCTCCATGGCCTTTTTGTAGCAAGAAGACTCACCAAAATCTGTGAGCATAACAAAATCCAAACCAAGAACATATCTATCACCTGAAGAAGAACATTTGTAGAATGAAATGATCATACATTCTCTTAACATCCATATGTGCAATATTTTTATGCATGCTAACTAGAGGACTAGTATCCTCAAACACCAATCTTCTCACTTTAACCTCAATGGGTTGTTTATGAGTCTTAGACTCATTAAAAATGACATCACTACTTTTGATCATTCACCATGTTTCAGGATCCCATAAGCGATATCCAAATTGTCCTTCTCGACATATCCAAGAAAAATGCATTTCTTTGACTTATGATCCAGTTTTTGTCTAAGATTCTTGGGTATATGATCATATGGTTCACTCCCAAAAACTCAAAGATGATCATGATATGGTGGCTTTCCTGCCCATAACTCTTGTGCCACTTTCATACCTTTGGCATTAGTGTTAATAATGTGAACTGCAATCAATACTGCTTCTACCCAAAAGCCTTGTGGAAGGTTTGCATGATGGATCATAGAAACTACTCTATCTTGAATAGTTATACTCATCCTTTTAGCTACACCATTCTATAATGGGGTATAACGAGCTGTAAACTCTCTATGAATTCCTCTATACTGGTAGAAAAGGTTGAATTCATGTGAGGTATACTCACCCCCATTATCTAAACATAAAGCTTTCAGCTTAGTTCCTTTTTCAGTCTCAACTAAAGCAATCCATTTTTTGAAGGTATGGAATGCCTCATCCTTCGATTTGATAGGATATATATAGACCTTAACAGTAGCATCATCTATGAAAGTGACAAAGTGAAAAGAGCCACCTAATGACCTTGTGGGCATTGAACCACACACATCTGTATGAATGAGATTTAAAGGAAGAATTGAAGAGTCAATGTGCATTTAATGCACATTCTTAGTTTGCTTTCCATATTGACAATGCTCACAAAATGAAAAATCAGATAAATAACATAGGTAAGTAGCCAAACGGCCATGCCAAATATAACCCATAGGTTGTTCAATAAAAGATAATATGTTCGTACTGTGATACAAATAAAGGATAAAGTGAGCCAACTTTGCTTCCTTCTACAATAACCATATTGCCCTTTGATATATGAAAGGACTAAACATAGAAAACCACCTTGTAATCAAGGTCATTAAGTTGACCAATTGACATCAAACTATGTAATAAGTGAAGTACATGGCATACATTATGCACAGTTAATTTTGAACCATCAATGAACTACGCAAACATATCTCCAATCCTAACAATGTTACACTGGTAAGAGTCACCAAGTCTCACAGTACCAAGAGACTTTGTTGTATAAGTAGAGAACCATTCTCTATGTGGTGTCACATGGAAAGAAGCACCAAAATCTAGCAGCCATGTGTGGGAAAGATAACTGGCCATAAGATCCTCAATAGGCACAATACTATTAAGTGTCAAAACATCATCATCATTAGAAATAACATTGATTTCTTCAATCTTCACGGTTGAAGTAGATGGTGCATGTAACTATTTAACATGCCCATCCACATTCTGCCCTTTATGTTTAGCAGCCTTTAATGGATAGGAGTCTTTCTTCATGTGTCCTTTCTTATGCCAATAATGGCATTTGATATCCCTCTTCCTTGATTTCCTTCTAATCTTATTCTGTTAACCATTTTTTTCCTTTTTCTTACTCCTATCATGTTGTTGATTCTTTCCTAGGTAAGAATCATGAACACTATATGCATCTCCACTTTGAGTGCTGTTAGTCGGCCGCCAGATTGGGACAGGTATAACGGAAATCTTTGTAAAACAAGCGGGAAAGGCTGTTAGGTGCATATTTGTAATTTCTATATAAAGCAATGAAAAGGAATGCGCAAAAGGGGCGTTTTTTAGGCCATGTCAGGGTATCACCAGACTGTTCGTCTGGGTGAATGTCTGAGTGTTGCTGTAGTGTGTCTTGTTTAAGTATTGCGTACTCTGGTGTACTCTGTATCTGTGCTGTTCTCTATTGATCTCGATTGCGTTGTGAGTTTAATTCCATTCAGTAAGTCGTTGGATCGTTGTCTGAAAGAAGTCGCTGTGGATCTTTGTGACGATTTATTCTGGTAAGACATACGACGTGACGCCCTTCTTCTTGTTTGAACCGCTAAGTACTGATGAGTCTGTGTGACTGTGGTAATCTTTCCTAAGAACGTTGTGCAAAAGTCGTGTTGTTATCGACCTGTAATTGTACGGTGAGAATTACCTATAGTTAAGGGTAATTCTAGTGTGTGTTAGTCATCAGTACTGTAGGTTTGGAACTATAGGGACCTTCTGTGATCCGGTTTGCCTGATTGTGAGCGCTGTTTGGTGAAGGATGGACTACTGCTAAATGTTACAGTAGTGTGTTGTCCTGAATTAACTCGGTACCAAGATACTGACAAGTTTGGTACAGTGTAGTCGGTACATATGGTTGAGCTAAGACTGTGATGACATTGCCTAAGGACAGTATATTCCGATAGAGCTTTTAGTATCTGTACCTGAAGTAGTTATTTTCGGAACTAAGTATAGGGCCTCTGTCTAACAGACCCCTACCACTCCCAAGAACCCACTTAGGTGCTTAGATGCGTTTCTGATAGTTAGAAGAAACTAACAACGTTTAACACTGGTGTAGTAGCTACATTTAACACTTGGCGCCGTCTGTGGGAAGGTGGCATCAAGATTGTTGTTTATTTGTCGAAAGTGTTATCAAGATTGCCATTTAATTGCGGAAAGGTGGCAACAGATTAGATTGTTGCAAACCTATTGTGGAAACGTAACTAAAATTTTTTCGACAGTAATAGTACGCGATTAGTACAAAAGATGATACATGCCAGTTACTCGATCCGGTGAAACGTATCCAAAGAACAACCTGCCCGGGGTACTTAATTTGCTAAAAACGACTCTGAGAGGTAGAAGTACAACTAGCTCTAGCCCAGTTTTCAAGAAAGTAAAAAACGTTAGTAGTGATTCCGGTCATATTCCGGTGCAACGTGTTTCGCCTCTGGTAAATTCCGATACTATTTTGGCACAGTCTATCGAAGATATAGTAACTCCAGAATCTACAAGGATGCAGTCTGAAGTTAGTTTAACAATCTTGGGTAAAGATTCAGATTTGTTGACGAATAGGAACGCCTTAGCCAAAGAAACCAGTGAAGAAGAAGTACTTTGTTTTGGTGAAAAATCGACACATTCCGGTGATATTTCGATAAAAAAATCAGTTTTCCGGCGATGGTTTACCATTTCTTGGTGAGTCTTCAACCCAGTCACCGCTATTGGGAGTAAGCTTCCCTACATTTGACATCAGAAAGGAAGGTAGCCTGTTCGAAACCGAGATTCGAAGCATACTGAACAAGATTATCGAACCGAAAAGTGCACAGTCCGACGATACAGATTCCAATAGTTCAGATATTCAACCCCGAGATACAGAAGATAGTCACAATACACTCGCCATGAACGGGCAACAACAACAACAGCAGCAGCAACAATAAGTATGCCCACCAAGGCCGACTCCGACAGGAGTAACGTACACCAAATTTGGTGGATTCCTAGGAGATGACCCGGATGCTCATGTATGCACATTCGAGATAAGCTACGCAATTCTCAACCATCCACCTGATCCGGCATATAAGGCTATTGTTTTCCAATTGACATTGGTCAACGAGCAGCTAGATGGCTTACAGAATATGATATTAATCATTTCGGCACCTATGAAGCAGTAAGGGATGCCTTTTTGCAGAGATTCAGGCTAAAGAAGAACCGAGCCGAAATTTTTGACTACCTACAAAACAATAGACAGAAGATAAATCAAATTGTACAGGAGTACGCCACTCTATTCAGGATGCATCTAAGGCAGTTACCACCAACACACGCCAACCTACCGGACGACGTTATTACTCAGTGGTTTATCAATGGATTGACCCCGCAACTTAAGCAGATTATGATCATACGTTGTGTAGGAGCTATGACGCTAGATGCAGAAATTGCAATGGCTCTGCAGCTGGAAAACCTATCAACTATTGTCCAAATCATATTATTATGTGATGAAGTGATAGGAAGACCTGTGATAAAATCCATAGAGATTTGTTCCCATGGTTCATTTGGAATAGGAAGTGGCATTAATAATCCAAATGGTTTACCATGATGACGTTTGACACATTGACATACAATGCATTGAGAAACATAATGTGCAATGTCTTTTTCCATGTGTGGCCAAAAGAAGAAATCTTTGCAAGCAGAAAAAGTGCTCTGTATGCCTCTATGACCCATGTAAGATGGTTCATGCATTTCTTTAATGACAAAATCTTTAAAAGCTTGGGTTATGCACAATCTATGTTGAAAATAGAGAAAACCATTATGAAATGTATAATGTTCATCAGATAAAGATGCAGCATTATTGAAGTCATGCCATGCACGTGCAAAATACAAATCAGATGCATAAGTGGAAACCATTTCTTGAAAAGAATGAATTTGGATGGCAGAAATATTATTCAAAACAACAGAATGCAAAGGAAAACCGCTAAGAGCATCCGCTACAACATTAGCTTTACCAGGCTGATATTGTATCATGGGTTGGAAATTTTGAATGAATGATGCCCATTTAAGATGCCTATCAGAGATTAAGGGCTGATTTAATAAATGTTTAATATCCCGTTGATCAGTTTTGATTAAGATCTCAGAGCCCATAAGATAGTGTTTCCAAATTCGCAAAGCATGCACAACTGCTAACAATTCTTTATCATACGTACTATAATTATGCTCTGAGGGTTTAAGCTTTCTACTCTCAAATGCAATGGGATGGTCATTTTGCATCAGAACGGCACCTATTCTTGAACCACTAGCATCAGTAACAACATGAAAGGGTTGTGAAAAATCAGGTAATTGTAAAACAGGTGCATGTGAAAGTGCATGTTTAAGTTTGTCAAAGGACTGTTGTTGGGTAAATCCCCATGCAAATTTTATTTTCTTTTTCAACAACAAAGTAAGAGGCAATGCTAAATAAGAAAAATTTCGAACAAACTTCCTATAGAAACTAGCCAACCCTAGAAAAGAACGAACATCATTGACTGATTGTGGTGTAGGCCATTCTATGATAACTCTAATCTTTTTCGGATCCACATGCACACCTTCACTTGAAATAATATGTCCTAAATATTCTAGCTTACGCTGAAAGAAATAACTCTTTTCAGGATTAGCATAAAGTGTGTTCTCTCGTAACAAATGAAAAACTATTTCAAGATGCTTTTCAGGTTCACTATCATTCTTACTGTAAATAAGTATGTCATCAAAGAATACAAGAACAAAAGCTTGGTAATCAAGAAAAATATTGTTCATCATTCGCGCAAATGTAGCAGGGGCATTAGTAAGTCCAAAGGGCATTACCATAAATTCATAATGGCCATTTTGAGTTCTAAATGCAGTCTTAAAAATATCACTTTGTGTCATAGGAATCTGATGGTAACCCGATTTAAGATCAATTTTACTAAAGACACGAGCTCCTCGTAACTTAACTAAGAGATCATCTATTCGAGGAATAGGGTATCTATTCTTGATCGTGATCTTGTTAAGGGCTCTATAATCAATGCACATTCGATAAGTTTTATTCTTCTTCTCTACTAAGAGAACTGGTGCTCCAAATGGGGAAGAACTAGGCTTTATAAGTCCTTTTTGTAGTATGTCTTTTACTTGATTTTCTATTTCCTTTTGATGTAGTGGGCCATGTCTATAAGGTGCTTTATGAGGAGGAGAACTACGAGGGACTAAGTCTATGCTATGGTCAGAGGATCCTCGAACTGGTGGTAGTTCAGAGGGAAATTCAGACATAAAACAATCCTTATAAGTACTCATGAAAGGTTTATATGCATCTGGAAGTGTATGAGTATAACCATTGATGACATTGACAAAAACAATGCATGAGTTAAATCCTTTCCTAAATGCACGTTTTACTTGAGTGTGACTAATCAATGGAAATGGCTAGAAATCATGCCGTGCAGACAAAGTAATGATTTGACCTTTGAAAGCAAACTTAAAGGTATGAGTATGGTAGTCAATACGTGGGTTATAATGGTGACGAAAAGGCATACCTAGTATAACATCATAAGATTGCAAAGGTGCAATTAAAAATGTTCGTGAATCAACATAAGGGCCTATGCTAATCGTAACATCTTGCACTTCTCGTGTTACATTATAACGACTACCTTGAAATGCAGCTTTCACTTTATACAAAGAAGGAAACTTTTGTAATTTAAGGTCTTGTACTAATAAATGTGAAATGAAGTCATATGAACTACCATCGTCATGTAGAATTTTAACTAGTTTGATATTTATTGTACCCTGCATGCAAGGAAGACAGTGTAGAGAGATATCGTTACCCAAGGTACTTAAATCCTTCTCCAGTGATTCCTCTGTCCAAACAGGAGGAATTTCTTCATTATAGACCTCCATGTTATGCAATCGAGTTGTAGCCGGTTTCATATGAAGAGGTTGCAATCTGCACCTTATTTTTGTATGTCCAGGTTTACCACAATTCTAGCAAGTGATTCGTGGTCGCTTCTGCTGGGCATTCACTGCTGAAGTTTGAAGGGTAGGTGGTTTGGTTGGTTGGAGAGATGAAGCAACGGGTGGAGTTGAATAATTGGATTGTGGAGGACGAGGAAAACTAGGGTAAGATGGGGCATTAAAATTACGCTTCATAGGAAATGAAGGTTTAACAGGAAATGGTCGTGGACGTGGTTGTTGTAGACGGAGTGACTTGGTTATGGACTGGAATTCTTTTTCTGCATCATAAGCAAAAGATATAGCCTCGTTGAGGGTTGTAGGTCGTAGGGTGTGAAGCTTAGCTTGGATTCCCACCTCCAAACCATCTTCGTATTTCTGCTGCAAGATATCTTCTGATACATCTTCAAGCATTCGTACAAGTAGTAAAGTTTTGCCAGAACCGCTCTGTGTAGGTAGTAACCGTATCACCCTCCTTCCATGTAAGGGTCGTCCATGCTTGTCGAACATGCAAATGGTATTGAGGAGGAAGAAATGAATCCTTCATGTTTTCTTGAAAAGCCTTCCTAGTTGTTGGACGCTCTGTACTGTGCCGCAGGATATTCCACCAGAGTTGTGCTTTACCTACTAAATAGTTAGTGGCAAATTTAACTTTTTCACTTTCAGCATACATTTCATCGATATAAAAATCATCAAACTGCGATAACCAAGAAAGTACTAAAGGCCCATCCTTTCGGCCATCAAATCGTAGAAACTGGTAGTTTCTATTACCAATCTTTGAATGAGTAACATCAGATTGGGCAGACACAATAGCTTTTACTACTCTCGTAAGGTTGTCTTCCTCAGCTTGCATCTTTTGGAGGATTTCATCACGTTGTCGGATCTCGTTCTGAGCTTCTTGAAGCTCATGCCGCAAGAGCTCTAGTTGTTGTTCAAGTGTTGCCGCAGGTAGAGGTGAATTACTGTAATCCTCCATGGTGCTCTTGGACCCTTGCTCTCAACCTTGGTGTATTGAACCTTCTTGTTTGCAACCTTGGTGTCTCGATCCCGTGTTCTCAACCTTGCTTGGTATCTTGAACACTCAATCAAGTGCCACCCAAGGATTTTGAAGGAATTCACACTTCCAAGCTATCTCATTGGAAAGTTTGTTCTGAGAGCTTTCCAACGGTATATTACACGCCTCAATCCGACCTACGGATTGAGAGATACACTTGATTCTTTCTTGGGTCCAATCTTGAAATCGACGCGCACGCCTTCCACAAGTAAGAAAGAGAGAGAACTTGAGTACAACTCCAAGAGATGGTGGAGTGGTCAAAGTACTTCCCTTGAAAGTAGGAGGTTGTGGGTTCAAATCCTCCTACCTTAGGGACTCTAAACCTCTCTATTACCACTCAAAAATTAAAATTGCCTCGCGCGTAGCCTACGGCTGCCAACGGTCACCAAGGGAGCCTTGGGTGCCAATGTATTGCCTAAGTTCTTTGCCTTAGTCGACGCCTTGGAGTATACCGAAGGAGTAAACGTAGGTGAAAACGTACGTTCTAGTTCTGGAACAGGAACAGAAACAGAAACCGAAACCGAAACCGAAACAGAAACCGAAACCGAAGACGAAGACGAAGACGGAGATGGAGACGGAGATGGAGATGAATCGGAATTCAGAATCGCAAACAGAGAACAGAACCCTCTGTATTGACATGTGCAGAGCTCTGATACCACTGTTGTCAGGATCTTGCTCACGCGCATACAGAGATTACGGACGCAGAAAAACACACAGAAAATAGAGACGACAAGAGACGAGACCGAACGCAAGATTGGGTGCAATCTCCCCCCATGCACTTTGTTTCGACAGTCCACAGAGTGCATGTATTTATAGGAATTTTGATTACGTCGAAAAGAGTGGTTACAAGAGGGCGGCTTTGAAAAGTAGGCGTGAAACTAAAAGTTAGTAACTTTTACAGAAAGCCATTACTTTGAATAACAAAAACTACGGTCTACAACGACCCTTATTCTAACCATTACTTTTCTAACAATAGAACCTTCTACGCAAGTTTACTTACAAGCTAAATAATAATTATTCGGATTATTGATGTCCGCCCTTTCACGCCTTGCACGCTCCTCATGAACCTTCAGCTGCTATATCAGAAACATCAAAAACATATTAATACATTAATAATATAACACTTTAGCAATAGAAGCTCCAGTGCCCACTACACCGAAGGAAGTAATGCGCTTCATGGGCCAAGTAAGATGGCATGGTCGACACTTACGATGGCTTTCTCACTTGGCAATACCACTGAACAGATTAATCACCAAGACTCCTTAATAGTTTGAGTGGACTCAGGAATGTCATATAGCATTTGATCGCTTAAAGCGTTTATTAACACAAGTTCCCATATTACAGCCTCGTGACTGGGATCGCCCATTTCATGTATTCATTGATGCTTCAGATATAGCAATAGGAAGCGTTCTAATGCAACAAACCGATAAGTGGTTCAGACGAGTGTACTATGCAAGTCGAAGATTAGCCCCTGCTGAAAAGAATTACTCTGTAATAGAAAGAGAATGTCTAGGTCTAGTATATTTTGTCAAAAAATTTAGACATTACTTGTTGGGCCGTAAATTTACTTTTCATGTAGATCATGTTGCACTTGTCTATCTAGTTCGGCAACAACATCTAGGTGGTCAATTAGCACGATGGGTTTTGCTTTTACAGGAGTTTGACTACGAAATCATTCATCGGCCAAGCAGTTCACATGCCTTAGCAGATTTCCTCTCCTGCTTAGACTCCGGCGAAGCTCCAGTAGGCATAGATGACACAACTCCAGCGATTTATATCTCTGAACCCACGAATGATGAAATTACAGACCCACCTATGCCATCTACATACTATGATCAAATATTGACCTTTCTCACTGATGGATACCTTCCATCTCAGACTTCTACGACAATACACAGGAAAACTGCAGTTTTCAGTCGCCGATTTTGGTTGATTCCTAGAGAATTATACTATGTGGATTATACTGGAATTTTACTTCGATGTATTCCACCACATGAGGTTAACTCAGTTATTACTTTGGCTCACTCAATTCCTTCCGGTGGCCATTTTGCTGCAGACTTAACAGACCGGAAAATTCTGCAAAGTGGTCTCTGGTGGCCTACTATGTACAGAGATGTATCACAGTTTGTCAAACAATGTGATACTTGTCAAAGATCTGGACAGCCCCTGCAACGACCTCTTTCCCCTCTACAACCTGTCTTGCCATTAGAACCTTTTCAAAAGTGGGGTCTAGATTTCATCCGACCGATTACACCTCCAGCAGTCCTCAGTAACAATCGTTACATACTAACCTGTACAGACTATGCAACCAGATGGGCAGAAGCCTGGGCTTTACGATCTGCTACAGCTATTGCGGTAGCAAAGTGTCTGCTAACCGATGTCTTCCCACGTTTTGGATTACCACTGAAACTTGTTGCAGATCAAGGCACTCATTTTGCCAACAATCTAATGAAAGTACTGACACATTCGTTTCAAGTCACACATAAATTTAGTTCACCATATTATCCACGTGCAAATGGTTTGGCTGAGAGTACAAACAAATCTTTGTTGAATATGCTTCGGAAACTCATTTTAGAAGCAACGGAAAGATGGGATCAACTGCTACCTGCAGTATTATGGGCATATCGGACTACATACAAGGTAACAACAGATTAACCCCATTCAAACTAGCTTATGGATTAGAAGAAATAGCACCGATGGAGATAGTTATACCAAGTTTACGAGTAGCAATCGCTCAGAAACTGCCACCGGAAGACTCACTGTCATTTCGGTTGGATACACTCAGAGGATTAGACGAGCATCGATGGCACAACTTTTTAACTATGCAGGAAGTATAGCTAAGACAAGCTGGGACGCATGATCGACATTTGAAAACTCCAATTTTTATGGTGGGAAAACTTGTCCTTTTATACAATGCAAAGTCGAATCGGTCTGCTGGTAAATTCAAATTACGATGGTATGGCCCGTACCGGATTTCAGAACAAGTGGGCCCAACAACTTTTTGGTTGACCACGTTGACCGAAAACCCTCTTCCGAAAGTCATCAATGGTTTGAAGCTGCGGCCATATCAACACACAGCGAACCCGCACTGAAACATTTTGCGGTTGGCCACGTTTTTTTGGCATTCACTTTTCTTTTCTTTTCTTTTCTTTTAGTTTTGCGTGTTAATAATACAAGTCTGTAAATATCCGCGTTTTGAAACCTATTTATGTCCACAGCTGCCCTACCCTTGCCAACTACTCACGCATGCACACCGAAGGTTAAAAAAATTATCATGTCAATATCCCATGATGATTAATCATCCTTCATTGCTCTCCCTAGCAAAGCATCTACTTAACCTTCTCCAGTTCGCCGAAAAAACGCTATTGCGCTTTTGTGACTTGTGCTCTGTGTTTACCCTATGCTCTGTGTACCTGTGTTCTGTGTCTTCGTGTGCGCCATGGAAGCCTTGGCTAACTACGCCGCTTTTCGTGAGGGTCTCCCTACCGAGGTAGGAGAGTACTTGCACATACGTGGGTTGGCAAACTTCGTTGAACTGCCTTGGCATTCAGTGGAGTCCCACCCATTCTTCGCCAACATCACCTCCGCCATCGCCAACACACTTGCCAATGAGCAAAGATGGGCTATCACTTCCTTACCCTCCCGAACCGTAATCACCTTCCAACTTTCGCTGAGTCGTATGGACTCCCTTCGCAAGGCCGAGAGAATGGTCCGAATTTTCCATTAGCCACCATGAACCATTTATTCCCTAGATACTCATCCAACGAATATGCAATCTTATGTCAACCAGAACCAGAAAGATCCGCCCTTCAATTCCTAGTAGCCATCCTTAACCTCCAAAAGCGGACTTACGGCATTTCCCGTCCATTCTACTCAGCCATAGACCTAGCAACCCGAGAACCAATAAATTTCGCATCATATTTCTTCCACAGAATCCACAAAGAATGTGTAGCTATCATGAAACAGGTAAACAAAGGAGGCATGCCGAGATCCAAAGTGCCACACATCCTATCATTTCTCTTTCCGGCCATCCTTGCAGCACAACCTCCACCGCAAGGACCAGTTATGCGACACGAAGAGTCAGTACAGCTGTGGGACGACAAAGAAGAAGATGAAGAGGAACTAAACCAGCTATTCCGCAGAAAAAGAATAAGAATTAGCTCTTCTGAAAGTGAAGCACAAGGATCTGGCGGAGGGAACAAGGATGGCGACAAAGAAGATGATAAACAGGATGAAGAAACATTCCACAACACCACAACCTCCATGCAGAATGAATCCTCTGCGCAATCTTCCCAGGAGCAACAACAAGAAACCCGTATTGAAGCTGAAACAACATCGACCGAAGAAACATCAAAGCAGCAGTCTGAAGGAGAACAACAAACAGAGGAAGAACAAGCTGCTAAAGAAGCACTGGACAGACTACTTAAGGCAGTGGAATCCACATTTGCGGAGCAGGAACAACAAATCATAAATCAGGTAATAACTCAAACCGTAACTCCTACTCCCCCACCGGAACAACCCATCATCCCCATCCAGCCCATCCACCCTACCGAACCCACCGATTCCACATCCTCCTCCCTCAACTACTCTCCACCGAATTCCCAACAGCTCCTCAACGCATCCTCTTCCCAACCACGACCCTAGTTACCCCTCCCTTCCATTCCAATACTTTCTGAACTGGCCAATATGGGTCAAGTCCTCATCAACCTATCGCAGCAACTGCCCATCCAAATGAAAGCAGCCACAGACAGTATCCGGAACGAACTGCAACATAAAGTGGATATTCTAGAAGCTGACATCAGCCCCCTTCAAGAAGAAGTGCTAATTGTCAAAGCCGAAAAACCAATCCCTGCAAGAGCAATTGAACGAATTACAAGCAAAACTTACAGAACAAGAAATGATTATCAATCAAAGAGATGTGGCTGTGGCAGAACTTACAAAGAAAGAAGAATTATTGCAGATTGCGAATGAAGAAATCAACAAAATGAAGCAAGACATACAGGACAAGGAAGATGCAAGGATTGCCTTAGGAAACCTACTGGAAGAGACTAGAACACAACTCACTGAACTAGTGCAACAGAGTCAAGAACAGCAGATGCAGCATAAAAGAACAGAAGAAGAGCTTCACCGGACAAATGAAAATCTAGCAGATGTAAATAATATGCTAAAACATTACTTAACTAAGGAGAAATAGACACAGAAAGTGATTATAGATCTCAGACATGAAAGAGAATCATATATAAGAACAATGAATTTTCAAGTTCAGGAGATCGAGCGACGCGGAAAACCAACTGGCCAACCAAAAAGAACGAGTACAGAAGATGGAGCAGCAGCTGGACCATATGAAGATTTCCAGAGACGCAGCGCTGGCCAACGACTTATACCTGCAAGAGGCTTTTTTGCAGAATCAAGCCGAAATTTTGCTAACCGAAGCCATTGCCATGAGTTCTGTTAAAGTAGATGCGCAGTTACTAGAACCAGATACATTAAAACAGTTATTAGAAACACTTAAGAAAAAGATCGCCTGTACATTTAGATTAGCCCGAAACATGTACTTAGAACGAATAGTCGATGAACAATAGTTTTGCAACATGCGGGTTCGAGTCCACCGTGCGTGCTAGTGTTAGTCGGCCGCCGGATTGGGACAGGTATAACAGAAATCTTTGTAAAACACGCGCGAAAGGCTGTTACGCGCATATTTGTAATTTCTATATAAAGCAATGAAAAGGAATGCGCAAAAGGGGCGTTTTTTTAGGCCATGTCGGGGTATCACCAGACTGTTTGTCTGGGTGAATGTCTGAGTGTTGCTGTAGTGTGTCTTGTTTAAGTTCTGCGTACTCTGGTGTACTGTGTATCTGTGCTCTTCTCTATTGATCTCGATTGCGTTGTGAGTTTAATTCCATTCAGTAAGTCGTTGGATCGTTGTCTGAAAGAAGTCGCTGTGGATCTTTGTGACGATTTATTCTGGTAAGACGTACGACGTGACGCCCTTCTTCTTGTTTGAACCGCTAAGTACTGATGAGTCTATGTGACTGTGGTAATCTTTCCTAAGAACGTTGTGCAGAAGTCGTGTTGTTATCGACCTGTAACTGTACGGTGAGAATTACCGATAGTTAAGGGTAATTCCAGTGTGTGTTAGTCATCATTACTGTAGGTTTGGAACTATAGGGACCTTCTGTGATCCGGTTTGTCTGATTGTGAGCGCTGTTTGGTGAAGGATGGACTACTGCTAAATGTTATAGTAGCATGTTGTCCTGAATTAACTCGGTACCAAGATACTGATAAGTTTGGTACAGTGTAGTCGGTACATATGGTTGAGCTAAGACTGTGATGACATTGCCTAAGGACAGTATATTCTGATAGAGCTTTTAGTATCTGTACCCGAAGTAGTTATTTTGGGAATTAAGTACAGGGCCTCTGTCTAATAGACCCCTACCACTCCCAAGAACCCACTTAGGTGCTTAGATGCGTTTTTGATAGTTAGAAGAAACTAACAGCGTTTAACACTAGTGTAGTAGCTACGTTTAATAGTGCCAACCCATAGATTTTCTATGAATCTCCTCACTCAAGAGTGCCCCACGTATGTCATCATAGACCAATTTACCACCACGTGCACTATTGCTAATAGCTATGCAGAATGTATCCCATGCTGATGGCAAGGTGCATAACAACAAAACTACTTTCATTTCATTATTCATGTCCATTTTCTGAGCCTCTACCTAGGAGAATATAGCATCAAACTCATTTAGATGAGCAACAACACTGTGTGTATCCTTCATGCAAAGGTCATATAAGTTTCTTATCAGATACACTTTATTTGATGTCGTTTCTTTTTCATATGTATTGCATAACTTCTTTCAAAGCTCCTTCATACTTTCACAATCCAATATTGTAAAGTAAACCTTATCTTCTAGGTGCAATCGAATGCTAGACCTGGCCATTTCATCCAACTCATCCCAATCATCTTCATCCATGTCAGCAAGCTTCTTTGAGATTCCATTTACTGACTTCCATTGCCTTCTTATGAGTCAACACACCTTTAATCTAATTCTTTCATAGAGAAACATTTGTGCCATCAAATTTTTGGATCTCAAAAATGGTTGATGATAAAGAACTGAATAGAATGATAATGGAGCTAGAAGAGTTTGAACACCAATAAGGCTCAAAGGATGACCAAGTATCAAATTACCAATAAGTGTATCAAGGAGTAAATCAAGCACTGTGTAGTTGAAAAAACCAAAAAATATGGAAAACATTTGCCAGAGTATCTTGTGAAAAATGAGCATATGACCAGTGTCAAAATCTTATAAAATTGCAAGTACCAACATGTTAACCTACATAGTGAATCCCTGACTCCACTACATATAATCACTTACCCGAAAGAAGCCAACTAGGCTTATCGAGCACTTATGAACAATTATCATACATCTCCTATGGTGAGGTTGGGTAAGTCCTCCACCTCCATCACCGAAGAGACCCCAACATCTGGGTGTCTACCAGTTAAGAAAACCTCACCACAAACCTCTTTATAAAACGTAAAGGCTTTATGCAAAAAATGTAACCGCTATATCAATGACCACACGCACGTACATAAGCGGTATCCATAGAAGCATACATAGTGTGTATGTGCACAATATATGCCATAAAATTGCACTGAAGGTTGAATTCACAGCCCAAACACTAGCCAACAACACCTATAAGTGTTTGTCAACTCTATTCTTTATGCTTACAAACCTGCATAAAATTTGTAGTGGCCGCTCTCACCACAACTAAAAAATGTATCAAGTAACCTATGACTTACTAGGCATGGCTGAAAACATAGCCCAAAGATGAATATTTGTTGTTGGAGAAGTACAAAAGAGCACTCTTCATGATGTTCTTGAACCTGTGTAATGAGAACTATGCGTGAAAGTACTCTAGAATGACTCCAAAAATCACCCCAAAAATGTTTTCAAAATAGGCTTGAAAGCAAAGAATGAAGCTTTGACGGCCCAAAACATGTTCAACGTAACGTTAACCTTAGTCTTTCCCCTTCTTCAAACACCACAAGAGTGTAGCTTAGTGGCAAGAGATTACGGGTTAAGCAAGCTCCAAGCGTAACAGTACTAGGATGGGTGACCTCTCGAGAAGTACCTAGAACCTCTATCTTCCTTCATCATTGAGGTCCTCCCTTGCGTGCACCGAATGGTGCCAACAATGACTCGAATGACAAGATATGTCAAGGTCC
>MU261985.1:5000-10000 GCA_020310875.1 Ceratopteris richardii
TTTGAATTGGGTGGATTCAAATTACGAGTCCATTTCTGGGCATGACTGGTGCATGGACTTAGTAATGAAGGTGGGATTCTTATCCCTTGCAAGACTTTAAGAATTCTTGATTTACTTGAATTTGTTTTGGAGAACTTGAAGTTTGGTTGTCTCAAACATCTAACTTAGATGTTTATACAATGGTTTACTTTGATCCAACAGTTACTTGATTTTTTCACCCGACTAGAGGACTACTTTGTCCCAATGAGTTTGAAAAAATCCTATGTAAACTGTAAGAGAAAGTTTACCATTTCGGTGGAATCAACCATACTAACTTCACCAATTCAAATTCAAAATGAAAATTGTCCAACTTAGGACACTTTTCTCAAAGACTTTAACTGAAAGTTCTTGGGAATTGTCAATCTAATGAGCAATTCCTAACTTCTTTATTCTAGAGTATACTAGACTCTAGGAAATCATTTATGCTATAACTTGAAGCAAACTCAAATGAATAAGTCCACTTAGACTTATCATCTTTTGAAGATTGAAAAGGTTCTTGTACATAACATCTATCTAGGATGTTCAAGTTAGTTATCTAATTCTAACCGGCTAATCCTGGTCTTTTGTAAAAGAAATCAGATACCATATCTGAGTCAATTCCAAAGGATTTGGAAAGCGGAAAGAAATAACTAAGACTCTGTACAACCAATTCAAACTTCGAATTACATACATAAACTTGCTATGAGTCAAAGTCTAGTTGACTCAGGACTTTAACTTCTCAACAATCTATTTCAATAAGATATTGAAGCATTGACTTTATCTTTAAGAGAAATAAGCTAGTTTCTCAAAAAGATTCAAAGCAAATAAAAAACATCATCCAACCACAAGATACTAGTGTGGTAACCAACATCAGTGTGTCGACCCACTGAGGTTATGCTGATGAGTTTTGTATTCAAATAATGCTTCACTTGAGACTAAGTTCAGGTCACATTCAATCTTTTTGACTCCTAATCGTGAATGCAATTCTTGTGCATTTCTTTGAGTCTAAAAGATTGAATTTTATCAAGTTACACTAGGAACTTGATGCTTGACTTAGTCAATTAAATCTTTAGTTGAAAAGATCAACTCAAAATCAAAGTCCAACTTCTTTCAGAATTTATCAAATATTTCTGGTCAATAACACTTAAACTTGAAGTGTTCTAAGAAGATCTTGGAAGTTACTTACTTCATATCTTCAGTTTCCTTGATCTTGAAGTCGTCTTGAAGTATCTTGAGATCCTTCTTGAATTTAAACTTCTTCTTTGAAGTTTTAATTCCCTTGAAGATCAAACGTAACTTCAAAATGAAGACTAAAAGATAATCATCATCCCACGGTCCGATGTCCCATACCATCTTTCCTACATCAATCTGAGTATAAAATCTGGTGTCCCATACCATCCTATTTTATATTCACATTAATGTGTGGGTGATTCTTATCCTAAAGTCTAAACATCTCTTGATAGAGTACCTTATTTCTTCAATTCTTTTACAAGAATTGGAAGTTTCAGGCATTACCTCTAACTAGATTTTCCTAGGTTTTGATTCCTTCGCATGATCACCTCATAATCATGTGCTTTGCCTTGGAAACTTGAAAACCTCTTGACAGAATATCAATTCTTCTTTACTGGGGTTTTCAAATGAAAACCAATCAGAATTCCAAGTTCTTGAATTTCTCAAATTCAAGTTCAATTGGTTATTCTTGACCAATTTTGTAGCGACAAGAGTTTATGACTTCTTGTCTTTAGATTCCTTTCTATACTGGTGCTTTTAGGTACCTATCCCGGCCGGGACCTTTTACAGGAATCTCTCTACTGCCTTAGTCTAAGCATTCGCTCATGCTTTCTGGATTTGTACCAAAATCCCTTTAAGGATAGGCAAACACTTATGTTTTACCTTCCACAGACTTAAGTACCGTCTTCACGGTTGCAGACTACATTTTTGGAATTCCTTCACTCTGTTCAGACTGGGAACAGCTTACTTTTTCACAATTTTCCATTGAATAGATGGAACTTGAGTGAATAATTCCTAACGGAATTTTTATTGCCAATACTTGGGCAATCTACAGAGTAGTTCTAATCGCACGTTCTTGGACAATCATGGCCAAGTTTGATCAAGTCTGGTTGATCCTTGCGACAAAAATAAAGACTTAGTCTTTATCTTTAAGATCTCTTAAACTATCTTAAGCTTCTTTACTTACCTGCAGGATTTTAGAGATCTTTCCCTCAACTTAAGTCCAAGCATTTTCTAATGCTTTTCAGATTCCAAAGCTAAGAATCTTTGATATACCGTTAGGTTATATCACTTATTTGGACTTAAATACCAAAACTGGTGGTTAGGGATTTGCTGGGAATGACTTACTATATAACTTTTCTTGAAAGATGTTAGTCTCATGTCTGGGGAGATTTTTTCTTTCAAGAACTTTTTGATTCCTACTGAGGAATCAAGTAATACTAAGCTATAACTTGAAGCAGAGATTCACCTTGGAATCTTTTGTTTTACAGTCCAATGATTCATCTTGGAATCGTTTGCTTTCCAATCTAATGATTCATCTTGGAATCGTTTCCTATACTGGAAAGATCTTCAAAAGGAATTCTAGACTTTTGGATAAGACCAAGACTTAAGGCTTTGCTTGTCCAAAAGATAATTCTCATTTAAATAGTTAATAAAACTCTTTCATTAGCTTATCTTTAGGAAATAGCTTAATTTCCAAAGATTACTTGGCTTGGATCTCTTGTTTAAGCTTTTCTTATCTTAAAAACCACCAAGCATACTTTTCTTATCTTTAGAAAAGTGCTTTAATAAAGTCTCCATATTTGAAAACTTTCCACAAGCAAATAATACTTGAAATTATTTACTTAATCTTATAAAAGATATTCTTGATTTTTATAAGATTCAAGGCTATACCACTTGAAGCTAATCTTTTAGGAAAAAACTTGTTTCCTAAATTGTTTTTAGGAAATATCAGGATTTCCTAAGATATCTCTTTTAGAAATGACAATAATTAATTGTCATGACTTTTAGGAAATTACTTGATTCCTAAAGATCAATTAATATTTATCTTGGTTTCTTTTTTAAGCCTTGAGTTAGCTTAAATAGAATCAAGCAAATTTCCTTGAAAAGTTTCCGCGTCGATTGAAGACCTTGCATCATGCCTCGAGATGCACTTCTGAAAACTAACACTAGTGTTCCAGGGATTCTAGAAGTTCAATACTTCCAAAATATCTTCTGAAAACTAACATTAGTGTTCCAGGGATTCTAGAAGTTCAATACTTCTAAAAGAAAAAATATTTTGGAACTTACAAGTTTCAACAGAAACTTCCTTACTTGGATGCATGAACATGAACATCCAAAAACAACTAAATCCTCGATAGTTGCTAAGAATATCTGGGTTTCTTCCCAAACTTAGACTGAGCATGCACATTGGAAAGTAGCTCTATTTTCTTGGCATCTTAATGACAAGAAAAATGAATACTTACTTTCAACATGCTTTCTTTTCCTCACAAAGACTCCTACTAAGTGGTACCTATGTATCACTTTTTTTTTTTGGGAAAAAATAGACTAGATACTTAGTTGCATGATGGTCAAGATCCTTGCAACTAGGTAATTTTCTATTTTTTTCCACCTAGCTAAGTCAAGTTAGAAAAAGAAAGGAATGAAAGTATATGTGTTCAGCTATTTACCAAAAAATCATGTGTATGTTCATGCATCTACTTGCATGCAAATGCATGTTCATGTATACAAATGCCCATTCTTTGGTGCAAATGCATGTTCATGTAAGTGTAATGAACTCAAGCAAATCTTGAGCTTATTAGGTATGCAAACAAGCATCCATGCAAAAACAACCTGCTTGCTATTCTGGCAAAAGGGTAATTATTCAAGTGCGTGAACTGGAGAATTAACTACCTTTTCCAAGCAGTGTGAACTTGATGTGCATAAAACATTCTTTTATGCACAAATAATCTTTTCTTTTTTGTGCATGAATGGAAATAAAAATTTCAACTGCATACCAAAAACTGAAAAGTACTTTGTATACTTTTGCGTCATTTCAATACCGTTTAGTTCTCTAATTAGCTTTCATATTGAGATAACCATAATTGGACTACGCTTTTAGTCCTAATTAATGCATCCTAAATGAAAGCATTTGAGCAAACAGGTATCAAAATGAAAACATAACTTGGAAAATACTTAGCTCCATATAGAGCTACGTCCTTCCCTTGATCCTTTGGAAGAGCTATTTTCCACCTTTGATCATTAGGAAAAATCTTTTCCATGCTAAGAAGAGCTAACTTTCATAGCCATGCTCACATTTCTTCAAAACCTTGAAAATAATAAGCACGATCATCCTTGCTCGGATCCAACGTTGCTTCTCTTTGTTGTCCATTAGCTGTGTCCAGCCATCGGGCGATGAGCATCTCTATATTTCAGTTGCAGAAGAATCAGAGATCTGACAAATCTCCCGTAGTACAGTGGTAGAACATCCGCCATTTTAAGCGAATGGTCATGGGTTCGAAACCCATCGGGGTACCCAAGGTCAAATCCCGCGCCGTTCTATTGAAGATGGCCCTCTTTTGCTCCTTGGATGGATGAGAGTTGGGCTTGCAATTCAGGTCTGTTTATTGCTTTAGTAGACTTTGCTCTGAACCATAGACAAGTAAAAATCGTGGGCGACGTGGCTACAGCAGTTTGATACCATATCTGCCACCCGAGATCGAATCCTAGATTGCTTAACATAGAGCTTTTGTCTTCTAAGAGACCTTCTACAGCACCAATACAAGCAATATTATCTGCATCGCAAGCGCCCGTTTGGCCTCCGATAAAGCAGCGCGCTCCCGTATGACAGACGTGAGTTCGACTCCTCTACTCTCCATAGCAGGAAGTATTAATCTTTTGCTTCCTTATTGATGGCTTATCCAGGACAAATTGCCTTGGCTGCCGATATTGACCATGAACATCCGTGTGGTTCCTGAATAGGCGACCGGCCT
>MU261985.1:35000-62500 GCA_020310875.1 Ceratopteris richardii
AAAAAATTCTTCCCTCCTAGAATTATAAGGTCTATATCATTTCTTTTTCTTGGAGTATCCACTAAAAATATCCACTTTCTTTATTTCAGGATTAAATTTATGTTTGTGCATAGAAAATAAACCCAAGCACTCATAATAGCTCATGTTTCGTTTGTGCTTCCATAGTCTCTCATTAGGACCCACATCATGAACCAATCCATTTGAAGCTCTATTTATTACATGTACAACCATATGCCAAGCTTCTCCACAAAATGTATCTAACATTCTCTTTGCATCTAACATAGTTCTTGCAACTTTCTTATTCACATGATTCTTGTGTTCTTCATACTATTTTGTTGTGGTGTGTATCTATGAGAAATTTTCCTTTAATTCAATGATGACTTAGCTATTAATGAAAGTCCTTTGAAATACACTCTCTTCTTGATCATAAATAGTAAATATACATGAAAAATTGTTCTTCAACCAAATTCTTGAATTTTACAAAGCACTCAAATACTTTGTTTTTGTCCTCCAACAAGTATATCCATGTGTATTTGCTATATTCATCAATGAATATCCAGAAATAAAGTCAACCACTAACCAAAATTGGTTCTAGGATTACAACTACATCATTGTAAATCAACTCTAGAGGTCTTTTTCCATGCATTTCACCTCTTGGGAATTCCCTCCACTGATGCTTAACAAATGCAGATGCTTTGCATATTCTCTCAAATTTTAGATGACTGAACATTGGTAAACCGTGAACTTACATTTTCTTTTCCATAGACCTCTATTTTCTCAAATTTATTTGACCAATTCTTTTGTGCCATAGTTCAGCTAGATCCGAATGCACATTGATGTTAGCATGCATATTCTCATAAAGAGTTGTGTCCACACAAAATATGAATAATCTTTCCATCTTCTTTCCATCAAGACATATTTTTCCCCTTTTTTCATGTTTAAAGTCATGAATGAAATAACATACCAAGCATGTTAAAGATGACCTCAATATCTTTATCTACAAGCTCACAAATCCAAATAAATTCCTCACGATAGTGGGCACATGTAAAACATCCGTCAATGTACTACTCACACCATTCTATTGTATAAATGGTACGTTTCCAACATTTTTTATCAAATGTGGAGTATCATCACCCATTTGCACATATTCTTTAATCTTTAACGTATCTGTGGATTCAAACCAATATCAAATATTTCTCATATGATTAGTGTAGCCAAAATCAACGTACCAAATTCTTATCATTGTGAGGTTTAGACATTCTATTTAGTACCTACTCCATTGCAAAAATATTCTTTGTGATAATCTCTATATGAAATTTCTACAAAGAAGTTACCATGTAGTGCGTAGTAATATCTAATTATTCCTCTTTGTCTATTTTGCTTATGATATCACTATTTTTTAGAATGACCATTTTTTTCACAATGGTAGAAAGTTTCTATGTGCTTGGGACCTAAATCTACCTCTTGAATTTGATGTACCTATTTCTCTTGGTATCCAAAGTCCACTCCTTCATGCATTCAAACCAAGCTTCACTTTGTGCGTCATAAAAAGCACAACTAGCTCATCAAATTCAAACAAAGTGCATCTCACTAAAATGGATATGTCTAAAGTTTTCTATTATGGTCCTTTACCATTTAGCATAACAGAACCCATATCTTCGTCTTTCACAGTGGAATTTATGGATTCTATTTCATTAGTATTCTTTCTTATATCCATCTCATCTAGACAGTGCAACTTCTACTTTAGAAAAATTTTCATAGTCTCCATGGATGTACCATAGATCTTATGAATAATTTCCCATGCTTCCTTTGATGCAATAGCTTTCATAGTGTGTGGAATAAGACACGAATAAATATTTATGGATATCTAATGCAACAGTTTCCTAGATTATCTGAGCCAATTCTTATATTCCTTTTTTGGTTCCCATTTGGTTTTTTTGGCAAGTCCCAACATTCATCCTCTCCATTTTTTGGTCCTTAAAGTCCTTACCCATGAGAAAAGTTTCCATTCTATAACACAAAATGTAGTAATTTTTAGATATGGTCAATGCCTCACCCTTATGTAAGACCACCGTTGTTCCATGGCACTCTATTTTTTTGAGGGCCTTGTTATGAGAAGAAGCCATGTGAGGGTATTAAACATTGGTATTCTCCTAGATTTGAGGTAATATGAGGTCTAGAGTAGACCATGGATGGATAGTTAGGAAGGTTACTTCTAAGCCATTGCATTTGGTATTGAACCTATGTGATGATCAACCTAAATCAAGGGCTCGAAACAAAAATATACTTCTTTACTTGGTGAAGGGTGTATTTTATGTGGGCCATTGGATCTAGACTTCATCCTAAGTGTGTATTAAGAAAGATCAAGTGCTACCAGCAAAGGGTTATTCATCCTTCATTTGTACCATTGGATTTACCCCACAAATTAATTATGGAGATTATTTATTGCATGGATCAAGCTACCACGACCCAAGAGCATTATGTAGGTCAACTACGGTTTGGAGGGACTTATAAGGATGGTCTCCTCTCCATTTAGGACCAAGGTTTGTATTCTTGGGAACCATTAAGTTGTCCATCTTAGTACCCACTATGTTTGTCTATAGCTGTTCAACTAGCTCTATCTAGATCACCATCTAATCTCCATATAAGGATTGCATGGGTGGATAGAACCATATATCTTGTGTATTGTTCGAGGTCCATTGTACTAGAGTTTCGAGTTTGACTTCACTTGAGTTTAGTTCAGCCTCTACTTATCTTTGAGTCATTTTTCCATGATAATCACATCTCTTGTTCTATTCCCATGAGTAGCAATAGATCTCTTTCTCTCTAACCTTGATCCTATATGCGTGTTGTGGTAACTTCTACATGTTAATGGATTTTCCCCACTAGTCCATGATTATTCAATATTTTTGAGTTTCTTCTTGCTATAAGATCATAGGAAGGTATGAAAGATTATAGAGATCTTAAAGGCCAAGGAATAAACTCTACCAATTGTGGACGGAATGTTTCAATGTTCAAGATTGTGATAGGTAGATGCTTCAAATGCATAGCTTTTGACAAGTACAACTTCAATTATGGAGCTTCTTTGATGCAAGGGTTTCAGTGCTATAACTTGTGGAAAGCAAATTCTTTAACACTAGAGTTCCGAATACGTAAAGGCTTTATCTTTAGAGTTTGTGGAAGGAAGAGTTTTCAAGAATTCAAGTTCATGGGACACAAACGCTTCAACACTATGGATGTTTAAGGATCTAGAAGTGGAAGTTGAAGTGGAGTTGATGCAATGGATTTTTCTATGAAAACACTTTTTGTTCATCCACTAACCTTTAGTGAAGGCAAGTTAGATGGTACAAATTATTTTCTTTGAAAGTTCAAGATTATAGTTATCCTTGATTCTTATGCACTTTTGTAGATGGTCATAGGAATTAAGCAAGATCCACAACCTACATTTGAACCATTTGATCCAAGTATAGTGATTCTTCCAGAAACAAAGCTTCTACGAGCTTGGAATATATGGAATGAAAATGCAGTACATGCTAGTGACCCAAGTGTGGAACCTATTCTACCTCTTGTTGAGCATACATCCAAGGAAAGTGATTCATGGAGTATATTTAGAAGTCACTATGAGGTAAAAACCCAAATAATCATAAATATATATAAAATCAATTGGATGTGAAGAAGTTTCTAGAAGGAGAGGAGGCTAAGGCATCCTTTACTCAAATCAAAAAGCCATGTGATTGAATGGTTTGAGATAGAGAAGACTAGCCAAGGGGCTAGCTTAAAGGTGTCCCCAAGGTTCTCCACCAAAGTATGATGGAAGGGTAGTTACTCTCAACACTTAGGTGAGACCTCAATCTTTGATCTTTGAGGCGTTCTATTCACTACCAAGGGAGGAGGATTTTTAGCTCCAAGCCCAAGTAAGAAAAAGCAATGGAGATGTATCAATGTCCACTAATGAAACAAATAAACGTGGTTCCTCAAATAATAGTGAAAGTTAAAAAAAGAAAAGGAGTAGTAAGAAGAAGTTTCAATGACAGTGATACCATTGCAAATGAAAAAAACAAACGATTGCATATTTTCATGTCAAGAGGATAGATGAAGATTTTATGAAGGAGACAATAGATGGGGATGGAGCAAAGTTGGTATGTTCCCCAACACAAGAAGAGTTAACTATGGATTCATGGCTATTAGACAACGATGCATCTCATCACATGATCAATGAAATAGGTTAATCTAGTTCTATGTAGCTTGAGTAATGATCCATCATAGTGATAGGGACAATATTCAAGGAGATGCAAAAGAAAGGTAATTATCTTCATCACTTACCTACAATCAATAGATTCCAAGAATCTTGTAGAGATTGTATTATGAGCAAGTACCAAAGAGAGATATTCCCACAAGCAATGAAAAGTAGATCAAATGCTTCTCTAGTGTTGGTACATGCTTACTTGTGTGGTAAGGTTTCTATACACGGGGTGGAAGGATCTTCCTAATTGGTTATCATCCACAACCATAGGAGGAAAACATCGATGTACTTTCTTCAGGATAAGGCTCATGTTTTTTTCTAAGATTACAAAACAAGCAGAACTTATTGAAAAGTAACTAAGAAAAAGTGTGAAGGAGTTTGGAAAAAGAGGTGTTGGTGTGCTCAAATTAGAGGATTCGGAATGATTTCGCGAGGGCAATAGGATAATGTGTCAATGAGTGAAACCTCACTTATCACATCAAGATAGAATTATGCAATGCGAGAGTCGGACCATTGTGGAGATAGCAATGTGTATGAGGGGAGGCATTGGCTTTCCTAATCAAATTAAAAAGGGGCATCATGAGGCTTATATTGATAAGAATCTGTAACATAATCCTGGTAGAAGATGGTTGAACCACACCCTAAGAGAGAGGATTAGGAAGTAATCCTCAACCATGGCTTTTGGGGCAAGTGGTTAGCCCATCACATTCCTAACCAAGAGGTTGTGAGTTCAATCCCTTACATTGGTATCAGAGCCTAGGAAGTAGGCTTGGGCAAAGTGGAATGATCCAATGGCCTCTAAAAAAGGCGCTTGGGCATCCTCCATGTGAAAGGGTAGGAATTGTGGAAGGCGCGCGTCGATTTCAATGATGGACCTTACAATGATTGGGGTGTATCTCCCAATCCGTAGGTCGGATTGAGGCGTGTAATATACCGTTGGAAAGCTCTCGGAACGAACTTTCCAATGAGCTAGCTTGCAATGTGTGAATTCCTTGGGAATCCTTGGATGGAACTTGATTGAGTACATCCTGCCAGTCCCATAGCTGGTCAGGCTACATCCTGCCAGGGTACATCCAGGGTACATCCTACCAGTCCCATAGCTGGTCAGGGTACATTCCCGAGGGAGTTCAAGGGGGGAAGAATGTAACATAATCCTGGTAGAAGATGGTTGAACCACACCCTAAGAGAGAGGATTAGGAAGTAATCCTCAACCATGGCTTTTGGGGCAAGTGGTTAGCCCATCACATTCCTAACCAAGAGGTTGTGAGTTCAATCCCTTACAGAATCCATCCCACACCTTGGAATTTTTGAGAGTGTGTTCTATGCTCTTGTACTAGGTCAAAGGAAGAACATGTTGGAACCAAAATTAAGAGATGTATCTTCATAGGTAATTGTGAAAAGAAAAGGGCTATCATATTATATGACCACAAGGAAAAGAACATCAAAGGGATTCCTAATGTGGTGTCTATAGAGCAGCCACATTTAGTGGAGGAAAAAGCAAAGGATTAATTCACTTTATGCCTACCCCAAGAATCATCCCTACCTATGAATAGGAGGAAGCATCATCATAAGATGGTGTGAAGATATACCAACTGAAAATCACCCTAATAGTGTGGTCGTCATTAGAATGAGTGGGCAAGCTCTCTATAGTTAGAGCAATCCTATGCCAACAAAATTTGGAGAAAAGGTAGCACGACTGATGAGATCAAGGAGAATAGAGGAGCAAAGGTGCAGTTCCACTGGCATAGTCACTATAGCTGTAACAAGTCTCCTAATCTTGAATCACAATCCCACAGAGAATAATAGGCCTCAACACCACAAGGTATAAAGAAGGAAAACAGAGTATACGTAGAACAAGAAGAGAGAGAATTTTATTATCTGTGCAGATTTACAAGTAGTACTGATCTGCGTTACAAAATCTATCAGATAGCTTCAATGTGAAGCCTCATCCACCTGACCACCCCCGAGCTGATCTCAATCCCAATCTCAATCACAATCACAATCTCAATCCTAATCTCAATCACAATCACAATCTCAATCTCAATCGCAATTCTAGAAGCCAAAAAACGATCGTAATGACTGTACGACCATCCTCCTTTTCTATCTCAGTCTTCGTCTTTTTGGATCTCCACCTTTCGCCAGTGCACGACCAATCACACCTTCCTAGACCCGCACTTTTAGAATCTGCATGCTCCAAGATAGCGTCTTTTCGCATGTCTCATGCAAGACTTCCAGACCACCCATGCATCTACTTTTCATGTCCACCATCAAGAATCGTACGTGCAAAAATAGAGGTGATCCCTGCAACACACTCACACACACACATCAATCACCCAAAAATAACCTGTATATCAATGTGCGTTTTCTAAATCCGCGAACATGAATAAGATGAATGAATGAAGTCTTCTCTTTTTTTTTTTGGGTGGAAAATCAATGTGGCATCTTACAATAGCCATGATGATTGTGATTATGAAGGAAATAATGAACACAATAATTGAAGATGAAGCACATGAATATATGACATGGAAGGAGGTTATGCAAGCCAATTATTACATCTTAATTAACAATGAAGCATGGAAGGTGCCTAGCACCAAGTGGGTCATGTAGCTGAAGGACATCATTAAAGGAATCTTGGAATGCTATCAAGACACATTGGTAGTACAAGGACTTTCACTAGCAAAGGGTTTTGGTTTCCACTAAACTTTTCCTCGCATGACCACTATTTGCATCATACTAATGTTAATAGCTTAGATGAAGTGGAAAATTCTTGTGTTGATATTTAAATTCAAACTTTTGAAGGTTGAGCTGAAGGAGGAGGTACATGTGTCTTAGCAACAAGGGTTTGAGGCTCCACATTCCAAGTACATATTATGTAAGTTGAAGAAGATATTCTATGTGATGAAACAAGCCCTAAGATCATTGTACTAGTAAATAGACCTTCACAACCACACGGTCTGTGGTAGTCTTATTTATTGATGGAGTACCATATAGGATATCAATTTTGTTGTGAGAATTTTGAGAAGGCTTGGCAATAGACCTCATCAAGCACATTCATGAGTTTGCAAGTAGGTTCACTTATGAAGGATGGTAAAAATAGTCTACTATCAAACCATGAAGAATGCAATAGGTACCTTCACCAAAGTGCTTACAAAGGATCTACTTTATACATCTTCTATTACTTTCCATTGTGCCAAGGAGATAGATCACCTCCACGTGGACATTGAGAGGAGAGGCGAGGTGTTAGACATAGTTGATTCTCCACCCTCACGAAAGACTTGGAGTCATGCCAAGAAGTTGGTTCACCTTTGGGTGGACATTGAAGGGTGGAGGGGGTGTGTTAGGTATGCTCAATGCGTCACCCTTTCATATGGTCAACATTCTTCCATTCAATTCTATTTTTCTAGGCCACTATTATGAGGAGAAGCCATGTGAGAGTATTACACATTGTTAGATTCCTAACTTTGAAGTCAAATGAGGTCTATAGTCGGTTGTACATGGATAGCTAGAAAGGTTACTTCTAAGTCATTGGGATTGATAGTGTGTAAGGAAAAACCTAAATCAAAGACTAGAAACCAAAATATCCTTCTTAAGTTCGGGAAAGGTCTATTTCATATGGTCCCTTGGATCTAGACTTGATCCTAAGTGTAGACTAAGCCATATTAAGGGCTACAAGCCAATGGTTGTGGATCTTGCATTTCTACCATTGGATTTACCCCATAAATGAAAGGTGGAGATTATTTTTGGCATGGTTCAAGCTACCACAACCCTAGAACATAGGAATGACAACATAGGCATGGAGGACCTTATAAGGATGGTCCCCTCCCCATGTAGGATCAAGATCTGTAGTCTTTTGAACCATAAGGGTGTCCATCATCGTACCCATTGTGTTGGGCTATAGCACTTCACCTAGCTTCTCGCTAGATCACCATCTCAACTCCATATAGGGAGTGCAATGGTGGATAGAACCCTCTATTTTGTATAGTGCTTGAGATCCGTTGTAAAAGAGTTTTGAGTTTGAGTTGAGATGAGTTGGATTCACCTTCTACCTATCATGAGTCCACTATTCATGATAATCACGTCTCTTGTGTTATTCGCATGAGTAGTAATATCTCTCTTTCTCTCTAACCTTGATCCGATGTGTATGTTGTGGTAGCTTCAACATGATATTGGAGTTGCCCCACTAGTCGATGATTATTCATCATTTTTGTTTTCCTTATACTCATATCCAAATTGATCTTATCACCCACTATTTGAGAAATATTATCAGCTATTCATGCAAATTGGGCACTTTTCTATACTATGAAAACCTTTGGGAAAAATCTAGAACATTTGGAGACTGTTTTAACTAATTTTCTTGATACATTAACTAATAACTTTATGATTTCCAAGTAAGCTCAATGTATCTTCCTCTTCTATGTATTCCCTACATCTTCCATTCAATAATATGCCCACTTATGACTTCTTCTAAAAATTCAATAGATTCTCCTCATCCAATGTGAATGTCAACCAAAAAAACCATCATAAATCTTCATCCAAAACCTAGAAACTAGTTGAAAGGCATCAACAAAACACATAGCATATGCAAAATATCACTAACAGGAGGCCTCAAGTACATCCCTTTATCTTGTATTCGTTGCACAAGGTCTCTCAACTTTCCTCTTTGAGTCTTCCACCAACATCACCAAGGTATCTCCTCAGCAAGTATGAATCAATTAAAAACCTCACCAAAATTTGTATTTGTTGTTTACTTTAACGGTTCTAAATACGGATAGTATAACCTCACAAGTGTGTGAGTTCTCCAATGAGGGAACCGAAATTCCATACATTCATCTAAGCACATGTGATTATTGTCCATTCAAGGATCCGTAAAAGAATACATGATGTCTCTTGCCACATGCCTTTAGAGAGAATGGCTAATCAAATGTGCACCAGATACAAACCTAACAGCTCCATATCGAATTTCCAAATTAAAGGTTTATCATGCTACACTCGAGCTATGTGTTCATTTCTGTATCTATTTGTTATTCTCTGTGGCATCTACAACTTTGAGAGGTATTTTTGTTGGTTCAAAAACATTAAAGTCTTCTCTCAACTCGAACAGCCAAAATTCCAAGTGCAATCTCAGCCCAACATAATTTCCTTCTTTTGTATGTAGGATACTCGAGAATGGCATTTCCACTACTCCATTTGAGTGAGACATGCAGCAACGAATGATCTTGCACTGGTAATTATCACTTACGTTTGAAGACTCTAGATTGCTTACTTGTTGCTTCTCTCGATGGTCAAGTCGCTTGCTATACTATATCTACGCGTTGTCGGGAAGAAGGAGGTCGTGGCGGGAAGCCGGCGCCTGGGGTTGGATCAGGCCCCGGGAAGGTGCGCCGTTCCCGCTGTCCTGCGAGCGGCGTCTGCGCGCTGGGCGCCTCGCCTGTGCTCTCCGGAGCGTGCGCGATCCTCGTACGCGTGGGACCCTGGCCCCTCGGAAGTGTCGAGACGTGGGACCGTGGGCGTCGGAAAGAGACGACCGGATACCGCAGCGATACACGGAATGCAGATGAAGCCAAGGATACAACGAAATATGAAACTGAAGTACTCCAATAAAAATGAGTGATACAAACAGGCCGCTATAGTGCGGGCCGATGGTACAATAAAACCGCTACAGTGCGGTGCGATGATACAATATAAACGCCGCCGCTATAGTGCGGATCGGCCGATATAAAATAGATCCCTCGCTACAGTGCGAGAAACCGCCCTCGGGATTCTGCTTCGGTCTTCGCGGTCCAAGCTTTTCTTCCAGGTCTTCACTTCGGTCCGCTCTTTACTTCAGGTATCCTCAACAGTAGCCTCCCTTCTCTTTACTTGAGATAATCAGAAACTGCATAAACCTGCAAAGTGGACGCACCAAGAAGATCAACGAGGAGGGGGGGGGAACATGTTAGTACTTATGCAAATAAGAACCATACAGTTTTAACATTTCAAAACTATCGTTTAGGGATTTATTCAAAATTCATCATCTCATCTAATAGTTTAGAAACAAAAATTATTTATGAACTGCATCTTCATTAAATGCACCTCCAAAAGATTTACAAAACTTCAATGTACATGATGCTTTTACATTATTGCTTACAACAATAACAATGTCGACGTTGCTAATGCGCATATTGAAGACAGAGCATCCACCTTCCCACTATAGTAGTTTAGGTTCTGGTCCTTGGATGACAATACATATACCCTAAATGCTTTTATCATGTTTCCCACGATATCATCCCAATAAAGTCGATTAATGAAATTATCCCATGTTGATCCTAACGAATCATGTCTCAATCTTGTTCCAATATCCAACGTTGTGAACTCTAGTCTCGAAGGATCGTATTCCTTTTGTGTTAAGATCATAACAGAGAAAGCTATTTAATGGTCAAGTGAATTTCGATCTTTATTACCCTTACATTCATGAACTTGAGCTACAAATGTGTCTTTAATATGAACATCAGAGTTTAATTTGTCTGTTCATTAACACAAAAGAATAGTGTGAACACATTAGCGAGGTGAGCATTACAACGAATGGTCATTTGATTCTCTCAAAAATGCTTCTCTTTCCGCTCTCTGTCTCTCATCTCTCTCCAATAACAACTGACTCTATTGATCTCCTTCTTGCCGCCATTGAACGTTTTTGTTTTTCTCTCTCTATAGAATTCTGCCTACGCAGCGCCGTTCATTTCTCTCTACAGCTCCTCTCTCCTCCACCTGTAGCTATCGATGGCGACCACATCTCTCTCTCAACTCACGTACGCGCAGCTACGACTTTCTTTGTCTCTCCTTTCTCCACGTACATGCGCGCAGACTTAAGGCCATGAGGAAGCAGACTTCGAATCTCTCTCTCTCTCCACGCGCGAGTTTTCTGTAGCGCGGCACTGCCAGACCTCTCTCTCAACCTCTCTCTCTCTCTCTCTGGACTCACACCGCCTCTACTTCTCTCTCCACGTGTCAACAGAACCAACTCTAATTCCCTCTCTACTACAACGAGCTCTCTCCATCGAATCCCTCCGACATCAGGGGCACTGCGGCAGATACTCTCTGCCTCTCTTTTCTCTGTCGTGGGCGCAAAACCCCTTGGATCTCTCTCTGGGTTGGTCAACGCCTGTAGCTCCCGCAATCCAACGGTGCATGCGCAGCATCAATTGCTGCTTCCTTCTCTCTCCGGACTCACACCGCCTCTCTCTAGCGTGCCCTCTACTATCCTCCACAGCGTCCGTCTCTCAGCAAGTGCCGCCATGCTCAGCTTCTCTCTGATTGCGACACGCAAGCTCGCCCCCTTCCTTCTCTATGTGTGCCAGCGGCGGTTCGAGAACCCATCTTCTCTCTCTGTGACCCGACACCGACATTGTATACTCAGAGAGTCAGAATCTCTCTCTTCTCCAACAGTCAACCACCTCTGTTGCCGCTCTCACGTGGGCTGAGTCGGAGCCAATCCGCATCTCTCTCTATGCCTAAATTTTCTCTCCACTTCCATTTTCTCCTGCGCCTCTCACATCGACTGCCATCTATACTTCTCTGTGTAGTTACTTGTGAATCCTCTGCAGCGCACGTAGTGCCTTGGACTTTTTCTCTCTATCATGACTACCATTGACTTCATCCACAGATTTATCTACGCGTGGCCTCCTATTGTCTCTGCGTCTCTCCCTTCTCTTTTTCCTCTATTACAGCCATACCCATGGCACTTTCTCTCTCTAGTACAGATTACACAAATATGTCTTTACAATCAGAAGGGCATAAAACTCTCTCTCTCTCTCATGCAAGCTAATGGACATGAATAAGGAAAAATGAATAAGAGAAGGATAAGAAACCATACCTGCAAAGTGGACGCACCAAGAAGATCAACGAGGAAAAACAAGTGAGGCTTGGCCCTCTATTTATAGGATTCCCCATCCTTCTCTCCTTGGGACATTCATCTAGAAGTTTCCAACCTCCCTACTCAACTTTCCAATTTCAGACGACCATGCATGTTCACTTACTATTCATGGAAAATCCCATCTCTTGATTCTATTTTTGATTTTTGTCCTTTTTATTTTTCCTAAATTAATGTTTTGGTTTCACACTGTATACAGAGTTAATTAATCTAAGGGTTTGGGCTAGGAAAAATGCCAATTCCAAGGGTCCGACCTAGGGTTTTTGGTCGGGAAGATCAGGGTTTTGCTCACACTTATCTCAAGCTCGCCAATTCAGGGATTTATTTACAAATTCGGCCTAAACTTCAAGGGTTTCCAAGGGTTCAAGTCCGATTTTCAGGGGAGTAAACTCATGTTTCCAGTCAGTTTCAAGGGTCAAACCTAAAGTTTTCATGGGTCTAATGTCAGTTATTTACACGCACGGTTCTAATGCACATCTCTCACATGGTTTCTTACCACACACGCAATCAAATCAGTCAAATCATGCATGAAATGTATCCTCTTTAGAACAAAACATCACACGAAACTCAGAAAATAATGAACTTTGAAAAAAATCAGTGCACACTCCCTGCGGGATTTCATCCCGACATTCGCCCCCGCTAAACCTGCACATCGTCCCGATGGGCCAACCTGCAAGATTCAACAGAAGAGTATCAGGGTTCTTTTAAAATCTCTTTACACTTTTTATGCTTTTCTTTTCAAAATCAAAACGTGATCTCATGCAGTACATGCAATTTTTATAAAGATTGGTATGAATTTTTTTTAAAAAAAAATTAGGTAGATTCAAGCTTCACAAACATCATATTATGTTTCTGCGTCTGCAATCTGACAAGTAATCACATGAATAAATCGTCGGCTTTCTAGATCTTTTGTTTGCTCAACTGGTTCAGATCCAACTGCTCTTTCTAAGTACTAGCATATACATATGTTTCTACTAACTCAGTTTGTAGAATATACCTTGATTCCCACTATTTATTTCCTACTTGTCCAGCTCTCCATTAGATCTTTCCTTCTTTTTCTTTTTCTTTTTCATTTTTCTTTTCCTTTTTCTTTTCCTCTTCATCTCAGCTCAGCATTTCTTTTTATCTTTTATTTTTCACAAGTCGGCCTATGTCGAAATCGGGTGCGACTCATGGACTTGTCCACCCGGCCAAGTTTGTTCCACCTGTCTGCCGACCCGACATAGCGCACGACATACACAATGTCAGCCCTGCATGAAATCGGCATCAGCTCGTGGCTCTGACCACCCGGCCAGAGTGACTCCACCCGCCTACCGACCCATACAGGCACACGACAACAGATAGGTCAGGCCTACAACGAAACTAGCTACGACTCGTGGCCTTGATCACCCGACCAAGGTGGTTCCACCCGCCTACTAGCCCATCGTAGCGCACCAACAACATACACGCACATATAAGCTGGCATGAGTATGAATGTTTCTTTATAAATCATGATCCATATGGAGGTAAGATCTCGCAAGAAATAAATACTTGGATCCAAAGTTTCCCACTCACTAAGTGTTCAAATCAATTAGTATATACACGCACTCGGTCTAAGCATGCCATCACATTCCCAAGCTTTCACTCCCAAAAGTCTCTAGTCTGCTAACTGATTCCATTCATATCATTCCTAGCCGCTCATGCTTCATGCAAACCCATAATAGATATTTGGTAACTTCATTCTACATGATTTTCATAAACTCATACATATCTTTATCACACACATCAATGCAATGTATATGCTCTATCAGAAAGAAAACAAATCTCAAATCAGAAACGTTTCACCTGGTCATTTTTCTTCATTTTGATCCAGCTTTTCTTTATCTTCATGGTCAATCATTCTTCATCAGCATCAGCCTCAGTGTCATCAGTTCCCTCCAACATCATCAGTATCCTCCAGAATCATCAATATCCTCCAATGTCATCAGTATCCTCCAACATCATCAGTATCCTCCAGTGTCATCTGTATCCTCCAGCATCATAATCATCATAATCATCATCAATCACTAATATCATCAATCATTTTTAACACCAATCATTATCTTTTATCATCATCATTCATCATAAACCATCAATCATCATCATTGAATAGCTTTTGATCGTTCTCCTATGTTTCATTATAATTCTTCTTCAATCATCATTGAATATTTGCAAATATGTCTTCAAAAGTTAGATTTTTAGTTCTCTTATTCTTTTTCAAACTCTTAGAAGACTTTGGAGTAGCCTTTACATTCCTCTCTATTTGCGCAATAATATCATCAAGCAACTCTTTTTCTGCTTTGTTAATTTGCTTGTCCGATTTTTTATTTTTATGAGTTTCTTCTTTACTCTCTTCTTGTTCAATTTGTTTATCAAGGTTTAATTGGGATTGTAATTTTGAAACTTTCTCTTGATCGAATAGATTCTCATTAGTTAAAATTTTTGGATCAAACGAAACATATACATCATGTTCTTTCTTTGATTTTTCTCTTTCAGACTCTCTTTTATGATCAATTTCCATTTGTTCTCTTAGTATCTGTTCAATATTTTGCTTCTCGACCTTTATTTGTCTACCTTTGGTTTCTTCACTAGATTTCTCTTGACCCTCAATAGATAGCATACTCTTTTGCTCATCAAGTCTATTATCTTCATGAGTTTTTGGTCTCCACATCTTCTGAAATGGTTTTGGTCTAGATTTGGTCTTCTCGAAATACTCTTTCATCCCACCTTTTCCTACATTCAAATGCAAAGGTGTTTGCTCTTGATATTTACAAATTTTTCCTTCATGCTCACTTACAAGTCCATGTCTGCATGCACTCTCATATGCTAGACAATCCCAAAACACATGTCCAAACTGATCGCACCAAAAGCAACGTATAGGTCTCTTCTCATCCCAACTTGATTTCCTATGTGTCACTCTAGGCATGGGTTTTCTAAGGCCTACTGACTCTTTCTGTGCATATATGCCTTGGACATTTACCTCATGTTCATTGTCGCATTTCAGTGCTTGTAGATTCTTAACTTGGTTAGTCAACAATTCAACCTTATTTTTCAATTCAGAAATCTCAAAATCCATTTCATTTTTTAGGTCTTTAATACTTATGCCCATTAGTTGGATAGTATCTGATATTGCATTTATAGTTTGCATTAGGGTCATAACAATACCAAATTTTGATTTTATGGATTCATTTGTGTTAATCTCTATTTCTTTAATTTGCTCTTCATATCTCCTAAACTGTTCCTCAATCATTTTATTCATTCTCGTTTTCCTCTTCTTACGATCTAAGCTGAGAAGTAGATTCTTAATCTATGCCTCAATGGAAAAGTGCACACTCGTATGATCAAAACTTATGCAAAAAGTGGATGATCAAGGTCAAGCAGTAAAACAGTCTTTCTTTTTAAAAGTGCGTGGAATCAATGCAAATAATTCAAATAACTTAAAATGCTAGTACCTGGAGTCTCTGTCCGATGTCGAGGTTCCTGTCTGTCTTCTCAAGGAGTGGGTGACGCGATGAGGATCACCGGGCAACCGCCTCGCTTCACGTCGGGTTCAGGTGTCGGGAAGAAGGAGGTCGTGGCGGGAAGCCGGCGCCTGGGGTTGGATCAGGCCCCGGGAAGGTGCGCCGTTCCCGCTGTCCTGCGAGCGGCGTCTGCGCGCTGGGCGCCTCGCCTGTGCTCTCCGGAGCGCGCGCAATCCTCGTACGCGTGGGACCCTGGCCCCTCGGAAGTGTCGAGACGTGGGACCGTGGGCGTCGGAAAGAGACGACCGGATACCGCAGCGATACACGGAATGCAGATGAAGCCAACGATACAACGAAATATGAAACTGAAGTACTCCAATAAAAATGAGTGATACAAACAGGCCGCTATAGTGCGGGCCGATGGTACAATAAAACCGCTACAGTGCGGTGCGATGATACAATATAAACGCCGCCGCTATAGTGCGGATCGGCCGATATAAAATAGATCCCTCGCTACAGTGCGAGAAACCGCCCTCGGGATTCTGCTTCGGTCTTCGCGGTCCAAGCTTTTCTTCCAGGTCTTCACTTCGGTCCGCTCTTTACTTCAGGTATCCTCAACAGTAGCCTCCCTTCTCTTTACTTGAGATAATCAGAAACTGCATAAACCTGCAAAGTGGACGCACCAAGAAGATCAACGAGGAGGGGGGGGAACATGTTAGTACTTATGCAAATAAGAACCATACAGTTTTAACATTTCAAAACTATCGTTTAGGGATTTATTCAAAATTCATCATCTCATCTAATAGTTTAGAAACAAAAATTATTTATGAACTGCATCTTCATTAAATGCACCTCCAAAAGATTTACAAAACTTCAATGTACATGATGCTTTTACATTATTGCTTACAACAATAACAATGTCGATGTTGCTAATGCGCATATTGAAGACAGAGCATCCACCTTCCCACTATAGTAGTTTAGGTTCTTGTCCTTGGATGACAATACATATACCCTAAATGCTTTTATCATGTTTCCCACGATATCATCCCAATAAAGTCGATTAATGAAATTATCCCATGTTGATCCTAACGAATCATGTCTCAATCTTGTTCCAATATCCAACGTTGTGAACTCTAGTCTCGAAGGATCGTATTCCTTTTGTGTTAAGATCATAACAGAGAAAGCTATTTAATGGTCAAGTGAATTTCGATCTTTATTACCCTTACATTCATGAACTTGAGCTACAAATGTGTCTTTAATATGAACATCAGAGTTTAATTTGTCTGTTCATTAACACAAAAGAATAGTGTGAACACATTAGCGAGGTGAGCATTACAACGAATGGTCATTTGATTCTCTCAAAAATGCTTCTCTTTCCGCTCTCTGTCTCTCATCTCTCTCCAATAACAACTGACTCTATTGATCTCCTTCTTGCCGCCATTGAACGTTTTTGTTTTTCTCTCTCTATAGAATTCTGCCTACGCAGCGCCGTTCATTTCTCTCTACAGCTCCTCTCTCCTCCACGTGTAGCTATCGATGGCGACCACATCTCTCTCTCAACTCACGTACGCGCAGCTCCGACTTTCTTTGTCTCTCCTTTCTCCACGTACATGCGCGCAGACTTAAGGCCATGAGGAAGCAGACTTCGAATCTCTCTCTCTCTCCACGCGCGAGTTTTCTGTAGCGCGGCACCGCCAGACCTCTCTCTCAACCTCTCTCTCTCTCTCTCTGGACTCACACCGCCTCTACTTCTCTCTCCACGTGTCAACAAAACCAACTCTAATTCCCTCTCTACTACAACGAGCTCTCTCCATCGAATCCCTCCGACATCAGGGGCACTGCGGCAGATACTCTCTGCCTCTCTTTTCTCTGTCGTGGGCGCAAAACCCCTTGGATCTCTCTCTGGGTTGGTCAACGCCTGTAGCTCCCGCAATCCAACGGTGCATGCGCAGCATCAATTGCTGCTTCCTTCTCTCTCCGGACTCACACCGCCTCTCTCTAGCGTGCCCTCTACTATCCTCCACAGCGTCCGTCTCTCAGCAAGTGCCGCCATGCTCAGCTTCTCTCTGATTGCGACACGCAAGCTCGCCCCCTTCCTTCTCTATGTGTGTCAGCGGCGGTTCGAGAACCCATCTTCTCTCTCTGTGACCCGACACCGACATTGTATACTCAGAGAGTCAGAATCTCTCTCTTCTCCAACAGTCAACCACCTCTGTTGCCGCTCTCACGTGGGCTGAGTCGGAGCCAATCCGCATCTCTCTCTATGCCTAAATTTTCTCTCCACTTCCATTTTCTCCTGCGCCTCTCACATCGACTGCCATCTATACTTCTCTGTGTAGTTACTTGTGAATCCTCTGCAGCGCACGTAGTGCCTTGGACTTTTTCTCTCTATCATGACTACCATTGACTTCATCCACAGATTTATCTACGCGTGGCCTCCTATTGTCTCTGCGTCTCTCCCTTCTCTTTTTCCTCTATTACAGCCATACCCATGGCACTTTCTCTCTCTAGTACAGATTACACAAATATGTCTTTACAATCAGAAGGGCATAAAACTCTCTCTCTCTCTCATGCAAGCTAATGGACATGAATAAGGAAAAATGAATAAGAGAAGGATAAGAAACCATACCTGCAAAGTGGACGCACCAAGAAGATCAACGAGGAAAAACAAGTGAGGCTTGGCCCTCTATTTATAGGATTCCCCATCCTTCTCTCCTTGGGACATTCATCTAGAAGTTTCCAACCTCCCTACTCAACTTTCCAATTTCAGACGACCATGCATGTTCACTTACTATTCATGGAAAATCCCATCTCTTGATTCTATTTTTGATTTTTGTCCTTTTTATTTTTCCTAAATTAATGTTTTGGTTTCACACTGTATACAGAGTTAATTAATCTAAGGGTTTGGGCTAGGAAAAATGCCAATTCCAAGGGTCCGACCTAGGGTTTTTGGTCGGGAAGATCAGGGTTTTGCTCACACTTATCTCAAGCTCGCCAATTCAGGGATTTATTTACAAATTCGGCCTAAACTTCAAGGGTTTCCAAGGGTTCAAGTCCGATTTTCAGGGGAGTAAACTCATGTTTCCAGTCAGTTTCAAGGGTCAAACCTAAAGTTTTCATGGGTCTAATGTCAGTTATTTACACGCACGGTTCTAATGCACATCTCTCACATGGTTTCTTACCACACAGGCAATCAAATCAGTCAAATCATGCATGAAATGTATCCTCTTTAGAACAAAACATCACACGAAACTCAGAAAATAATGAACTTTGAAAAAAATCAGTGCACACTCCCTGCGGGATTTCATCCCGACAGCGTTTACCTTGTCTTCCTCCTCCTTTCGTCCTCCAACCAAGCCTCTGACGTTTCCATTTATGCACTTATTTGTTCCATTATGTCCGGTTGATCATTAAGGGACTGTGGACTCTTGTCTACACTATGAGCTTCGGCTAGTACAAGCCGCCTGAGGACTTTTGGATCCCCTTTCCATCGTATGCTGAGCAATGCAGACTCCTCAAGGGCAGATGGGATGCAAGCAACATTTAATTTTAGCAGAAGATTCTGTCGAAGGAAGGAATGAGGCAGCTCATAGCGTTATCGTCATGAGGCAGCTCCTCATGGCACCTCGTAAGCATGGTTAACATGAGGTCCTTGTTGGTTGACACAATTGTCCTTATGCCATGTGAGATTAAAAATGATTTTTGTAAATTTTGATGCATGGATACAAGATGATTGTTTTCTTGATAGAGACTCCTCAATTTTGTTTTTGGAACATGTGAACAACTAGTATTTACAATATAATACAAGATATGCATGTCATTCTCAAGGCCAGGTACAAAACCACCTAAGTGTAAGGCCACATAATAGAGTTCCTTCGAGTCCTACTTGAGAATCATCATTTACTTACCTATCTCGTTGCATTTTTATTAAATTATTCACTTGATTAAAAAATCCCCCTAAAACTTGGATTTTGTCGCATCAAATTTTTAGTCCTTGCTCAGTTTTGGAATTTTCTTCATATTTCTTTCCATGTTAGTAGTTGAAGAAGATTCACTTACTATGAGCTACAACTTTGTATATTATTTTGAGTTGATCTTGTACAATGAATAGATGATGTTTATAAAAAATTTCTCTATATTTATGAACATGTTTTCTCCATATTGAATTGCATGATTGAATTTCATAATGTTTGATTATTGAAAATCAAGATAACAAAATAATCTTCTTTCATAGTCTACGGTTTGTGGTGTAGTGGTGTAGAATTGCACTTTTGATTAGCTATCCATGGTGTAGTTGTAAAAAATGACACTTTAGACTTGAGGTCCATGGTTCAAACCCAAAGGGCATGATAAGGGGGATCCCTAAGGTGTGTATGTGAGTGAGTGTGTGTGTGTTATTCATTTTAATCTTTCGACCATAGTTAAAAGAGTAAGTTGATGAGTGAGCTTCTAAAAAGAATCTTGTATGTTTATAATTCTTTTTTATGGGTTATGTTTGATTGGTATGAGAAAAATAAGTGACTTATTCTATAATCTTGTTTTGAAAGAAAACTTAAATTATAGTGCACTTGAGTCATCTAAGAACCCTTTGGTTCCCATTAAGTGTGGTGCTTTGGGACTTTGCATGGACTCTGAGACAAGTCCTACTACATGCTTGATGTCTAGCCGACTAATAGTTGAATAGCTCAAAGATCCAAGAATGGATCTATACAAAGCAACATCTTCAATTTCTTCTCCTTATGTGCACTCAGCTTTACATTCACTTCTAATGGTTTTCAATTGTCTTGCAATTACACATTCCATAGTTTGCTAGTACATCAACAATCTACCTCCTTGTCGATTACTTCTATGCCTAAGTAGTACATCAGTTCTCCAAGATATTAAGTCTTGATTTCTTTTCCAAGGTTCTTCTTTATGTTTCTGATTCTTGTTTCATCATTCCCTATAAGAATAAGAATATCAACATAAATGCAAATGTAGAAAACAAGATCAAGTAGAAAACAAGATCAACTTCCTTCTTCATATACACTCATGAGTCATCATCACTTTTTTTGTAGCCACAATTGGCTAAGTATTCCACTACTCTTTGGTTCCAAGATCTTGGGGCTTGATTGAGACCACAAAGAGCCTTCTTCATCTCACACACATTATGTGGATACCTTTGATCTTCAAATCCTTTGGGATGCTTGATGAAAACAATCTCCTCTAGGTCACCATTCAAGAAATCATTTTTCACATCTAGCTACTAGATCTTCCAACTATAAGAGACTAACAAGTATGACCACCACATGCTAGAGAGATGGCTCGCCTGTGAGCCAAATGCCTCTATATATAGCTGTCTCCAAGGGACTGCCTACTTGGGTAGGTGGATACTAACCATCCATGTGTCCACCATGTAACTGCATGCACACCAAGTGTCCCAGTTAACTCAAGTTAACTCAGGTGGATGCTTCTAGAAGGCTCTAGATCTCTTTGGGCAAAATTCTCTCCCCATGTAACCCATAGGGATTGAACCCAAGACCTCCTCCTTCACACTTGTGAGACTTAACCACTAGGCTAAGTGGATCACTTGGTTACAAGAGTAGATGACCTTCTAGTAAATCTACACTCGATATCTTTTTCATACACATAGGTGACCAAACGGTGTTTGATTTCAAATCCATCTAAACTACCCGGACCCCTAGATCATAGAATTACTTTTTTACACTCTTCCCCCCTTGGAAAAAATTTTTATACTAAAAAATAGAGCTATACATCTAGTATAGGCAACCCTTGAGCATCATGTTCTAAAACTGGAAGAACATGGTCATGTTCTAGAACTCGCAGAACATGTGTCATCTCTGTGGTACACTATCTCGCTTTGCACTTTGATAAACTGGTCAAGGTATAAAGTAGTGAATGAATAATAAGGGTGGATCTAAAAACACCCCTGGCCAATTCATAGTTCTTATTAGGTGGACTCTTGGCAAAAACATGTGATCTAGATGGATTCGAATTACTAGTCCATTTCTAGGCATGACTAATGCATGGACTTAGTAACGAAGGTGGGATTCTTATCCCTTGTAAGACTTTGAGAACTCTTGATTCACTTGATTTTTTTTAGTCAAAGTACAAAGTAGTGAATGAATAATAAGGGTGGATCTAAAAACATCCTTGGCCAATTGATAGTTTTTATTAGGTGCGATCCGGGCACAAACCTGTGAACTAGAGTGATTCAAATTACTAGTCCATTTCTGTGCGTGATTGATGCATGGACTTACTAACGAAGGTGGGATTCTTATCCCTTGTAAGACTTTGAGGACTTTTGATTCACTTTAATTTGGTTTGGAGAACTTGAAGTTTGGTTTTCTCAAACATCTAGCTTGGAGAAAGTACTACAAATTTCTACACAATAGACTTGACGATAGAAAGAGAGAGAGAGAGAGAGAGAATAATTCTCATGTTTACATTAATATAGAATGTGAGTATTCCTCCCTTTTTCATAAGTGAAGTGATGTTCTTATACAAAAAAAGGTAAGACCCCTCGGTGGATCAAATGACGATAACAAGAAGATAAGAACTTCTCTATACTGGAGGAGATTCATACATAATCTATTATAAATTCATTTACAACAATCCCCCATTTGAGCTTGTTTTTAATGTTTTAGGGATAAAGGTTTTAGAGCATGCTAAATGGCTTTTTAGGTTCTAATCGCATATGGTACAATCTAGCATAGAGCTTTAATTTGGTTTTAGGACGAGTAGGAGACTTTAAGGATTTTAGGGGTCTTTACAGTCAAAGCCATTTTACAAGTTGGGGTTTTACAATAGACCACTCTCATATATGATAGATTTCATTGCATCATGTTCCGTTTCTTCTACAATATGAGATTCACCTTTCTTTTCCTTGGTGTTGTTGTTGTTGCATCCTCCTTGATCTTCATGTTTTCTTTTGAAGAAGCACCTTGATGAAGGATGATTTTTCTTTTTACAATATTTTCATGGTTTTCAAAGATTTAGATAGATAGATAGATATTTAGATAAATAGCAGACACACAAACAAATAGATAGATAGATAGATAGATAGATAGATAGATAGATAGATAGATAGATAGATAGATAGATAGATAGATAGATAGATAGATAGATAGATAGATAGATAGATAGATAGATAGATAGATAGATAGATAGATAGATAGATAGATAGATATATAGATAGATACATAAATAGATAGATAGATAGATAGATAGATAGATAGATAGATAGATAGATAGATAGATAGATAGATAGATAGATAGATAGATAGATAGATAGATAGATAGATAGAGAGATAGATAGACAGATAGACAGACAGATAGGCAGACAGACACACAAAAAGATAGACAAATAGACAGAGAGACAGACAAACAGACAGACAGACAGATAGATAGATAGATAGATAGATAGATAGATAGATAGATAGATAGATAGATAGACAGACAGATAGACAGATAGACACACAAAAAGATAGACAAATAGACAGAGAGACAGACAAACAGACAGACAGACAGATAGATAGATAGATAGATAGATAGATTTATTCTCTGAGTTCTAACTCTGCTAAATCATCTTGAAAAGATGATGTTTGTGGATCATGTCTTGTGTTCAAGCGGCCATTTCAGGTGTTGAAAAAGAGGCTAAAAAAGCACCAAGTCGATGCTTGGCATCGACTTTTGGTTGCAAGTCGATGCTAGGCATCAAATTTTCATTTTTAGACACTCAGAATTACTAAAAGAGGCAAAATTTCTAGTTTTGGGAAGTCATACAAGGTGGTCTTGTGAAGGCCATAACTTGAGTTCTAGAGATCCATTTCTTGCAAATAATAGCTTGTTGGAAAGCTCTACTCTTCTAGTTTCATCATCAAAATATCTTGGAGAAATAATGTTTCTGCTAAGAGAAATTAACAAAATACTGAAGGTATGTCATTTCAGTGACTAGGAATTTTTGTAGAAGCAAAGTTCTCAGTTTAGACTATCATTTCTCAACGTTTGGAGTGGCAATGCGTTAATGGTGACCATAGAGGTGTTCTAATGTCACATTAATTCATTTTTTGTGGTGTTTTATACATCAACAAGTGGTATCAGAGCAGAAAGGTCCTAAAGAGGAGAAGGCGGCAAAGCTACGAGAAGTTTTGGAAAGTTTTCCATTAAAGTTTGAAAGGTGAAGCATTTGAAGACACAAGGCATCAAAAGATTACTTCAAAAGTATCTTCATACACAAAGAAATTCAAAAGGTATTATCCTTTATCCTTTAAGCTCACATGTTGAAGCAAAAGGAAAGGAGTATTGCAGATCATATCTCCATTGACAAACTAGACAGAGATAATTACCCCACATGGGTAATGAGAATGGAAGCCTTACTTATGAGTAAGGATCTCATGATATATGTAACAAGTGAAGAAGAGAAGCCGGTATTTGAAGATGAAAGCCGACCAAAGAAAGAGGAACTTGATGCTTTAAAGCATTGGTAGAAGAAGGATGCAATTGCAAAAGCCTACATCTACAATACAATCTCTGATCATTTGCTACCACACATCAGAGGACTGGAATCATTTGAAGATATATGGAATGCATGGGAGTATCATTTCCAAAGCACTACTAAAGCAAGGAAAGCAAGTCTATGGTCAGAGTTTACAACATTCAAGAAGAAGCCAAGTCAAAGTATTAGTGATTATGTCACTAAGATGAAGGATCTTGCAGATAGTCTTGGATCCATAGATGAAGATATTGAGGATCACAAGTTGATTGCTCAATTACTTACATGTTTGAGAGGGGATGAAAGGTGGAAACTTTTTGTCTTATCAACAGAACTTTCATTAAACCATTATGTTCCAGATTTGAACCAGTTTCTTGGTTTGATGCTCACATTTGAGCACGACTTGAAGGGAGATGGAGATAAAGGACAAAGTTCTGCAATGTACATGAAGAACAAGAAGAAAGGAGAAAGGTAAAGCAAAGGATGAAGAAGAGTCAAGTTCTCAAGTTTATTATGCAAGAGGTAAAGGCACTGGTAGAGGAAGACCAAGAGGTTTTGGAAGAGGAAGAGGTAATAAAAATAACAACAAGAAGGCTTGCTAGATCTGTGGATTGAGTAATCATTTGGCTCATGATTGTTGGCATAATCAACAAGGATCTAACCAGAATCAAAACAACAATAGCAGAGGCCGATTTGGAAGATGTCAAAGTAATTTTCAGAGAGGTAGAAAAAATCCAAGAGGAGGCTATGGTAGAGGTGGAGGAAGAAGTTGGGGACATAATCAATCCTACAACACCACCTATTACAATTATGCAAATGACACACAGAATGAAGGTCATACATCATTGATGATGAATTCGATCAGCACATCAGATAAGGAAGATCTAAATGTATTTTACATTGACTCTGGATGTTCTAATCATTTGTCAGGAAACATAAAATTGATGTCAGAATCGGAAAAAGGCATTTCTAGTCATATAGTTCAAACAGGTGAAAATACAAGACATAGTGTACATTCAATTGGAAAAGTGAATGTGGAGCAGATTTGCTAACCAATGTTTTGTATGTTCCCACAATACCTAAAAACTTGATTAATGTGGGACTGATAGTTGAGAAAGGTTTTCAAGTTAGGTTTACAAATGAAGGAGTATTTGTTGAAGATCTAGAGAATGGATAGAATCAGATTGTCTCTGGTAAGAAAGAAGGTAGACTCTTCACTTTAAGAGTACAAGGGAACATTGGTCAAGCTTTCCTCACACATGGTGAAGGAGTGATTACAGAACTTGATCTCTGGCATAAGAGATTAGGCCATTTCAATGAAAGAGGAATTAAAGCTATGGTTGCTAATCAGTTTGTACTAGGATTACCAAATGTGTAGAGTCAACATATGGTTTATAAATGTGAAGCATGTCAATTGGGTAAAGCACACAGGTTACCATTTCAGAAGAAAGGATTCAAACATGATGGAGTACTTGAGCTCATTCATACACATGTATGGGGACCAACAAAAGAAGGATCTATCAGTGGCTCAAGATATTATGTTCTTTTCATTGATGATGCTACAAGATGGATAACTTTATGTCTTGAAGGAAAGATCAGAAGTGTTTGGAGCTTTCAAGCATTTTCATGCATATGCAGAGAGAGTCACAGGTCAAAAGCTTAAGAGACTGAGGTCTGATGGAGGGGGAGAATACTTCTCCCAAGAGTTCAATGATTATCTTTGGAATGCAGGTATTAAGAGAGAAATAACCTGCAGGTATACACCACAACAAAATGGTGTAGCAGAAAGAAGAAACAGGACTTTAGTTGAGTTTGCTAGAGCTATGCTGAAGGAGAAGAATTGTCCAATTATCTTTGGGCTGAGGCTGTAAATACAGCTACATATCTTGTGAATAGATTACCATGTGCAACTCTAAATGGAATGAATCCATATGAAGCTTGGTGGGGTAAGAAACCAACACTAGATCATTGTAAAGTGTTTGGATCGATTGCATATGCTTATGTGCCATCACAACTTAGACATAAACTTGAACCAAAGGCAGAAAAATATGTGTTCATTGGTTATGATGAAAAGCACATGGGTTACAGGTTGTGGAATCCTCTAACCAAAAAATTTCTTGTTTCTAGAGATGTTACATTTGATGAACAGAAAAGTTGGTATGCAGATCAAAGTCATACAGTTGAAGAATTTGAAGAAGAGGTAAGAAGATGTGAGAAAGGAAAATCAATTGTGCATAATAGAGATGAAGACTATATGCAAGAAAGTACATCCAGAAGTGGATTAACAAGAAGAAATGAAGAAGCTCCTATATTTGATGAAGATGTGTATCCAGACACTTATGAAGAATGTGAACCAAGGAGGTCAAGTAGGACAAGAAAACAACCAGAAAGGTATTCTTATGATACTACTTACATAACTCAAAAGAACTATGCATATATGGTCAAAGATGATGAAGAAACTTAGAACTATGATGAAGTAAAAGGTAAGAAGCAATGGGAAGAAGCAATGAAGGAAGAATTCAATGCACTGGAGGAGAACAAGACATGGGAACTTGTTCCTAAACAAAATGGTAAGAAGGTTATTGGAAATAAATGGGTTTATAAAGTGAAGAAGCTTGGAGATGGAAGTATAGCCAGATACAAAGCTAGATTGGTGGTGAAAGGTTATGCCCAAACCTATGGCATAGGTTATGATGAGACATTTAGTCCTGTAGCTTAGATGTCAACTATAAGGACAATCATTGCTATTGCAGCTTCAAAAGGATGGACTCTAAGTCCATTGGATATAAAGAATGCATTCTTGAATGGATAGATATCACATGAGGTATACATGGAACAACCTCAAGGGTTTATAGATTCCAGGTATCCAAATTTTGTTTGTAGGTTGAGAAGAGCACTCTATGGATTGAAACAAGCTCCAAGAGCATGGAACTATAGACTGGTGAAGTATCTCAATGATCTTGGATATCAAAGTTCAAAAGCAGATCCAAGTCTACTTATCGAAAGAGCAGAGGAAGGTACAATCTGCATTTGTATTTATGTAGATGACATTATAATCACAGGTACTTCAGATGAAGGAATCAAGGAGGTAAAGAGATTACTTGAGAAAGAGTTCAAGATCAGTGACCTAGGAAAGTTGTCATGCTTTCTTGGAATGGAAGTCACTTATACAGATCATGGCATATATGTATCACAAGAAAGATATCTTCTGAATCTATTGAAGAAGTTTGATATGGAAAATTGCAGAGAAGCTTCAACTCCACTTGAAGTTAATCACCAGATCAGTAAATATGATGGTGCAGAATACAAAGATATGAGAAAGTCTCAATTTCTTGTGGGTAGTTTGATTTATGCTACACTAACAAGACCTAATCTTAG
>MU261985.1:75000-80000 GCA_020310875.1 Ceratopteris richardii
ATCTATCTATCTATCTATCTATCTATCTATCTATCTTTCTCTCTCTCTATCTATCTATCTATCTATCTATCTACCTACCTACCTGCCTACCTGTTGGTGCAGACCAATCACCAATTGAAGTTTTGGAATACAAAGGATGGAGATAAGATCAATTCTTGAAGCTTAGAAGATGGTTACATTCACAAGTTGAAAGATATGTACACATATGTACATTAGTGAAGACATAGATTACTTATACTTATGTTTAGTCATAAGTCTTTACATATTTGCCTATAAATACTATGGAAAAATGTCGGGATATAAAGAGAAGACGAGGAGAGACTATGTAAGAGCATAGGAATAGAGAAATGAGTGATTGTAAGTGTCATTAGACACATGAAAAGTTAGTTGAAGTCTCTCTCTCGTTCAATTGTAGTCTTCTTCAGAAATGACAGAATTTTGCGCCCGAAGTTTCTGTGTTTTCTCCTTCTATGTTAGATCTTTTGTGGAATGCTTTTGTACAAGTCTAAGTCTAGAGTTGATGGATCTACGTACAAAGTTTCAGCTTCCAATTGTAATCAGGTTAAGAGAATTGTGTGTAGGAACATTCATATGTAAAGAATGTTCACAGTCTTCTGAAACAGGCGCAGATTTCGAGTTCAATGGAATGAGTAGTGCTCAGTGCACAGTGTAAAGTTTTACACATATGATAGCTCAAAATCTAAGTTGAGAGATAATCTATCTACAACTAAAAGGATTTGATCAAACGGGCTCGACATTGTGAGAACTACAGCTAAGAAGTTAGGGGTGTCTAAATCGACTTCTCAGAAGTGCAGATTTAGACATAGGTAACTTGTGAAGTAGATTTCTCAAGATCTACTAAATCTTTTGAAGTGATTTGACTTGGAGGAGGTGCGCAATCTTTAGGCAACACCTTGTGCAAAGTTTCATAAAAAACTTTACACATTTACTCAGTCAATGAGAAAGATATATGCAGCAGACTTTTCAAGTAATCTCCTTCTTCACAGATTGTTCAAGAATTTGATATTTGGTCATTGATCTTATAAATTGGTGAAGGTTTTGACTTACTCTTGATATAGAGGTACTCTAAGTTCAAGATTAGGTTGTTCTTTTGGAGATTAACACTCTTCATTAGTGGTATCAGAGCAAGAAACATCAAATTTGAGAAAAGGAGGATCCCGACTGCTGCAGTTGCAAAGAATTCAACACCTGAAGGATTAAAAGGTGAAAGCTTGCAAGAAAAGCTTGAGAAGGAGATCATACGACATCAAGGAAGTCAAAAGGAGTGTCATTCAAAGTAAAGGTAACCTTATACTTTATAAAGATTGAAGAATTTAGTACACAGGTAAAGGAAGGATGGGAGATTCTCTTCAGATAGAGAAGTTGGATAGAGAAAACTATCCTGCATGGTCAATGAGGATGGAAGCTCATCTAATGAGCAAAGATTTGATAGCTTACATTACAGGAGAAGAAGAAAAGCCTCAATTCAGAGATCCTAGTGTTCCAACTAGGGAGGAATTATCAGATTTGAAGAATTGGATGAAGAAAGATGCTCAAGCTAGGAGCATTATCTATATGGCAGTCAATGACTACTTGCTACCTCACATTAGAGGTCTTGAAAGTGCAAGTGAAATATGGAATGCTTTGGAGGAGCATTTCCAAAACACTACAAAGTCAAGAAAGGCATCCTTATGGGTAGAGTTTGCTACTTTCAAGAAGAAGGCTTCACAATCAATATCTGATTATGTGACAAAGATGAAGGACATTGCAGATGCATTAGGAGCAGTGGATGAAGACATTGAAGAAGATAAATTGGTAAGGCAAATTCTCACAGGTCTAAGAGGTGATGAGAAGTGGAAGCCTTTTATTTTATCTACAGAACTTTCATTGGATCATTTCAATCATGATTTGAATCAATTGTTAGGACATATGCTAACTTTTGAAAATGATATCAAAGGAGATAGTGACAAGAGTGCAGGTCATGCAATGTACTCTAAAGACAAGAAGAAAACTAACAAAGGAAAGCAACAAGCAAATGAAGAAGAAGGCACAACTAGTCAAGCCAACTTCCTAAGAGGAAGAGGAGGTGGCAAAGGTAGAGGAAGAGGCAGGAACAACAAAGAAGGAGCCAAAGCTTGCTGGATTTGTGGTAAGACAAATCATTTAGCCAATGATTGTTGGCATAACACTCAAAGTAATGGAGGATACAATCAGAACTATAATTCAAGAGGAAGAGGTGGCAGAAATCAAAGAGGTAATTTCAGAGGCAGAGGTAGTAGGGGCTACTCTGGAAGAAATGCAGGTAGAGGTTTCCAAAGTCAACAATATAACAATACCTACTACAATTATGCTTCAGATCAAAAGGAAGATTCAACATTGATAATGAATGCAACTTGTGAAAGGCAGAGTGAAGATCAAAGAGTCTTCTACATTGACTCAAGGTGTAGCAATCCCCTGAGTGGTAACATAGCATTAATGACTGATTTGGAGAATAAGGTATCTAATCATGTTGTTCAAACAGGTGACAACACAAAGCACAATGTGAAGTCAATTGGATCAGTGAAGGCCAAGGATGGTAGCACCTTATTGAGTAAGGTCTTGTATGTTCCTACAATTCCTAAGAATTTGATAAGTATAGGACAAATTGTGGAAAAAGGTTATGAAGTGAGGTTCACTAATGAAGGAGTGTTTGTGGAAGACCCTAGCAATGGGTATAAACAAATTGTTTCAGGGAAGAAAGAAGGAAGATTGTTCACATTGAAGATTCAAGGTAATATTGGTCATGCCTTGTTCACCTATGCAGGACATAAGATCTCTGAGTTAGATCTTTGGCACAAGAGGCTTGGACATTTCAATGAAAGAGGTATCAAAGATATGATTAACAATGGTTCAGTGCTTGGATTGCCTAATGTTGCAGGTCAACATATGACATACAGATGTGAGGCATGTCAATTAGGTAAGGCTCATAAGCAACCCTATTCCAAGCATGGGTTTATGTATTCAGAGAAACTTGAGTTGGTACACACAGATGTGTGGGGACCATCAAAGGATTTCAGTATCAATGGTTCGAGGTATTATGTGATTTATGTTGATGATGCTACCAGATGGATCACTATCTATGTGATCAAAGATAAGTCAGAGGTATTCAATACATTCAAACATTATCATGTGTATGCAGAGAGAATTACAGGACATAAATTGAAGAGACTAAGGTCTGATGGAGGGGGAGAGTATTTCTCTAATGATTTCAGTGATTACTTGTGGAATGCAGGTATAAAAAGAGAGGTTACTTGCAGGTACTCTCCTCAACAAAATGGTGTAGCAGAGAGGAGAAATAGGACTCTTGTTGAGTTTGCAAGGTCCATGATGAAAGAGAAAAATTGCCCAAATTATTTGTGGGTTGAGGCTGTAAACACAGCTACTTATTTGGTCAATAGGCTACCTTGTAAAGCTTTGCAGGGTATGACACCATATGAGGCATGGTGGGGTAAGAGACCTACATTAGACCATTGCAAAGTATTTGGATGTTTGGCCTATGCATATGTGCCATCACAATTAAGGCATAAATTAGAACCTAAAGCTGAAAAATATGTGTTTATTGGTTATGATGATAAGCAGATGGGATACAGGTTGTGGAATCCATCCACAAAACATTTTCTTGTATCAAAAGATGTTACATTTGATGAGCAAGGTACTTGGTATGCAGGTACTATCAATATTAATACAGATGATGAAGAAATTGTGAGTCAAAGGAAAGGTAAATCAAAGGTTCAGATATTTGATGAACAAGAGAATAATGAAGTGCAGGTTGAAGTGGAAGAGACACCAAGATTTGATCCTGAATATGAAGAACCAGAAACCTCAAGAAGTGGAGAACTTAGGAGGTCTACAAGGCACAAATGGCAACCTACAAGGTATAGCTATGATACTTCATTCTTGACTACTAAGGATTATGCTTACATGGTTAAAGCAGATGAAGACCCTTCTACATATGAAGAGGCAAAAGGTAAAGAGATTTGGGAAAAAGCTATGCAGGAAGAATATGATGCATTGATGGAGAATCAAACATGGGATTTGGTTCCAAAGCCAAATAGCCAGAAGATCATTGGATGCAAGTGGGTCTATAAGACAAAGAGATTTGCAGATGGAAGTGTGTCTAGGTACAAAGCTAGACTTGTTGTTAAAGGGTTTGCTCAGACATATGGTATTGATTATGATGAGACTTATAGTCCAGTGGCAAAAATGACAACCATCAGAACACTCATAGCAATTGCTGCATGCAAAGGTTGGAAATTGTGTCAATTAGATGTGAAGAATGCTTTTTTGAATGGTTATATTTCAGATGATGTTTTCATGGAGCAACCTCAAGGATTCAGAGATGGAAGATATCCAGATTATGTGTGTAAGCTCAAGAGAGCTTTATATGGCTTGAAGCAGGCCCCAAGGGCATGGAACTATAGGCTTGTAAAGTTCTTAAAAGAACTTGGATTTCAAGTATCTAAAGCAGATAGTAGCTTGCTTGTCAAAGCAAGTGATGATGGGTTCATTTACATATGTATATGTGTTGATGAAATAATTCTTACAGGTACAGATGAGAAAGGCATACAAAGTCTAAAGAAGCAAATGGAGAAAGAGTTCAAAATCAGTGATTTGGGAGATTTGTCATACTTCTTGGGCATGGAGATTTCATACACTCAACATGGAGTGTATGTGACTCAAGAGAGGTACTTGAAGAACTTGTTAACCAAGTTTAAAATGAATGATTGCAGAGTAGCACCTACTCCATTGGAGGTGAATCACAAATTAAGCAGATATGGAGGTGAAGAATTCAAGGACATGAAACAATATCAGAGTTTGGTTGGTAGTCTTATCTATGCTACATTAACTAGGCCTGATTTATCATATGCAGTTGGGGTTTCGTCTCAATTTATGCATTGTCCTAGGAAAGAGCATTGGATTGCAGGTCAAAGAGTGTTGAGGTACATTAAGGGAACACTCAA
>MU261986.1:22500-82265 GCA_020310875.1 Ceratopteris richardii
CTTGCCGATCTTTCATAAACTCCCTTATTGGAGTGAGTTATTGATCAATCATTTGGTAGACTTGATGCATATTTTCAAGAATGTGGGAGAGATTCTTTGTGCAGAAAGGGCATGAAAACCAGGTGTGGAGGTTAAAGAAGGCATTATATGGTTTAAAGCAAGCACCACGTGCTTGGTATGAGAAGATACATGCCTATCTGGTTGCACATGGTTTTGAGAACAGTCCAACTGAAAGCACCTTATATGTTAAGCATGCTAATGATGTGCTTCTGATCATTGTTGTCTATGTTGATGACATGCTGCTCACTGGTCCTATTGAGAAGCATATTGTTGATTTCAAGGCTGATTTGCATGCCTCATCTGAGATTTCTGATTTGGGGCATTTGCATCACTATTTGGGCATTCAGTTTATGCAAGTTGATGGTGGAATGGCTTTGTGTCAAAGGAAATATATTGACACATTATTGCAGCGTTTTGGCCTTGAAGACTGTAAGCCTATTGCCAGTCCTATGGAGACAGGTTTACGATTGAGTCTTCATGATGCTGGAGATGCATTTGATGTTGTTCTCTATCAGCAGGCTGTTGGAAGGCGGTTAAGCACATCTTTCGCTACTTGAGTGGTACTCGGCTACTTGGGTTGTTTTATCCCAAGGGGGGATCACTACCGCCAGATTTGCATGCTTTTTCTGACTCAGATTGGGCTGGTTGCTATGACACTCGTGTGTCCACCAGTGGTTTTTGCTTCATGCTTGGTAGCTCATGTATATCTTGGTTGAACAAGAAGCAGCCTATTGTGGCCACTTCCTATTGTGAGGCTGAGTATAGGGCAGCTTTCACAGCGACTGTTGAGTGTTTGTGGCTCAGATGCCTTATGGCTGATTTGGGTGTTGGCCAGTCTTCTGCCACCACCATCTTCACTGACAGTGAGAGCGCATTGGCAGTTGCGAGGAACCCTGTGTTCCATGCTCGCACTAAGCACATTGAGGTGCATTATCACTATGTCATGGAGAGGTTCTCTGCTGGGGAGATTAGCTTGGCATATGTGCCCACGCAGGAGAACATTGCAGACCTTTTCACGAAGGCTCTGCCTAGGGAGAAGTCTGAAGCTTTCCGCAAAGCTTTGGGCTTACTTCCTTTTGTGGAGTGATTCCCACATAGCTTGGTACTTCCTTACACATGAGTGCCACCTCTTTGTTCACCGCATCACTCCCAGGGGGGATTTGTTGATATATTTAGGTAGTGATGTGTGTGAACACACTAGGACCACCGAGGCACTTTTTTCCCTCTTTAGGAGGTTTTTTTCCCCTGGCTTGTATATATGCCTATTGCCCTAATGGGCTACTTATCTTTGTACATTCTCTAGTAATACATTCAGTATTGTGTGTTTGTGCTCCAAGCTTCTTCTTCTTCCTTGTGCTGTTCGCGTGCTTTCGCAGACCTCTATCTCCAACACGAGGTAATATGTTTGGTCACCCCATTGTCAAAATACCAAACATCTGAGTCTACTACAGACATGCACTGCTCATGAGAAGATGGGTCAAAACTCCAGACAGTAGTAAACGCCCATTCTTCTTCCTGCACAAGATTAGCAGACTCTGTTTTTGGTGTAGAGGCCTCTACAACAACCATTCCAGCCTCTTTCTTCTTTGCCTCTTTAGCAGCCAGTTTTGGACAGTTCTTTATGATATGATCATTCCCTTTATAGTACTTACAAAATAATTTCTGCTTTTCTGATTTCTTCTCATCTTTATCTTCCTTCTTTGAATGTGCAGAATTAGCAGATTTTTGCTTACTACTTGAAGAGCTCCATTTTGCTTTGCCCTTCTGACTAGCCAGGAAAGCTTGATCTGCAACTCGCATAATGGACCTATTCTGCCTGGACTGATCTTCCTGCAACATAACAGAAACTAACTCCTCAAATGATAAGGCATTTGGATTGCCTTGCATCATCAACCAAAGAGTAGAAGGAAAACTCTGATATGAATCAGGAAGATCATTCAGAACGGTCTGCACAAGTGAGCTATTTGGTATAACCTCATCAGAAGAAATCAATTGTTCCTTCAAGTCTTTGATCTTTGTTAGGAAATTGTCCATATAATCACCTTCATTCATGTGCTCACTCTCCAACTGTTTTCGGAGGTAAGCAACACGAGCCTCATTCCTAGCTTGGTACAATGTGGTAAGTGTATCCCAAGCATCCTTAGATGTTCTGCAAGAGTGAATGTGAGGAATAATGGCATGTTTGATAGACAAAGCTATCAATGCATGTGCTTGGGCATCTTTGCCATCCCAGCCAATCTGCTCTACAGTAGGTGCAACAAAAACCGCAACACGGATAGGAATATGCAGAATAGCATCATCTTCGACACCTTCTGCATCAGCTTCAATACCTGTAGTTGTAATAGTTGAAGGTGTGATAGGACGTTTTTCAACACCCTACACAATATTCCATAGTACTTTTGCAAACAACACATGTCGCATCATATAAGCCCACTACTTTCAGCCATGGCTGGTGACTAAAACACCTTGATGCAGAAATTGATTGTATCTAAAAAAGTTGGACAAAACTGCCCAGACAAATTCTACTAGACCTGTAGCAGACTTTGAGATGGTTATACTGGCGAATAGAAATTGGTATATAACTTTGGCACAAAAAAATGAAATAGCCTACATAAGCACTACGATAGTGCGTTCGGAGGCCGAAATGAGCTTAGATCGCGATTTCGGCACCACATAACGAAGCTATTTTGATTTGGAAAACACGCTGAGTATGCTCACCAAAATTTGTGTGATTCTTAGACTACAAACGAAGGAGTGTCAACGGTGCCTTAGATGAAGTGACGACTTGCTCTGATACCAATTGTTGGAGTTAGACGTCTGTGGAAGCACGTGAACAACACAAGGAAGAAGAAGAAGCTTGGAGCACAACACACAATACTGAATGTATTACTAGAGAATGTACAAAGATAAGTAGCCCATTAGGGCAATGGGCGTATATACAAGCCGGGGAAAAAAAACCTCCTAAAGAGGGAAAAAAGTGCCCCGGCGGTCTTAGTGTGTTCACACACATCACTACCTAAATATATCAACAACCAATATTGAGTGTGTGTAGAAGTGCGAGAGACACACGAGAAGCACACACAAGGAGCACAAATGTAGCAAGACACACAAGGAAGATGGATGGCTAGAATAGTAAGACACATAGAGAAGACGAATGGTTGGAATAGCTCTCTCTATTGATGATGAACTGAATTGAAGTAACAGCTGAATAATATCCCTAAGTACAAAATACCACCACATATGAGTGAATCATGTACGTGCTAACATGGGGAAAAAACCTCTAGTCAGCATTAGAATAAAAAGTGCCCATGTATAGGGAAAAGGTGTTGAGATATCAAGCTCAACATGTGATGATCCAAAATGACACGTATCAGTTTTTCATTTCTCTGACATGTATAGTGGTCACGCCAGTATATGTCAAGGATACTTCATTGATCTTACTAAATTGATCTACTGAGAGTGATGGCACATTTGTTTCTTGCCAGCTCACTTATTCACGGACATTAGGATTTTCCCCATGTACTTTTCTTTATATATGGCACTTGTTGTATTGTTGTTTTTAGTTCTTTCTTGTACATTCCTTTTATGTAATAGAAGAAGAAGAAGAAGAAGATCATTCTTCCTTGGCTCAATCTGTGTGTGTGCTTCTCTTTGATTGTAAGAGTGTGAGTGAGATCTCTTCCTTATCTCCTTCCTCGTGACATGGTATCAGAGCGGAGCTCGTGGAGAAGGCTAGCAGTGAAGAGAACACGAGAAGGTATGGAGAAAGAACGATTCACAAAGGACCTCAGAATGCTACAAAAATTGGCAGAGAAGGCCTCAAAAGATTTTCGAAACCATCTCAACCTCCATTTTGAGCCCGCAAGGTGGAGCCCATAGAAAATCAGGTGAGTTTGCAAAATTGTAACTTGCATCCTGTTCAACAACACTCATATATTCCAGATCTACAGTTTCAAGTGATTCTGTGTACTGTTGATACACGAAAACTACGTTTTTTTGAGTTTGAACTATCACGTCAAAGTGCGATAGTGTTCAAGTAGAAATACTGCTTGTAGTGTTTTTGTAGTGTGTGAATTGCTGTAGAAATGGCAAACGCAAATGGAATGAGTCAACTTATGAGCGATAAGCTAGACAAGAACAAGTTCCATGCTTGGAGATTTAGAATGATGAATTTTCTAATGGGAAAAGGCTATTGGAAGTACATCGAGGGAGAGAACAAAAATGCTATGTAATTACTAGAGAGGAATCAGACTGCAGACCAGTTAAGAGCATATGAAGAATGGAATCAAGGAGCAGGAAAGATAATGTATTGGCTATTTGTTAGCATAGAAGATAGCATGATTAGGGAAGGATCCCCTCCAATTGACGTTGCTTGTAAGATATAGATCATTATATGCAAACGACACATTCTTTTGTGAGTTGATCTTAAGGGAATTTCAAAATTTTCAAGAGAGTTCATAGAAGCTCCCAATTTTTAATAACTGAAGAGAGGGAGGGACAAGAATGGGCAACTACCCACCCCCTTTTCCAAAGCAAGCATCAGTTTCCAAAAATGATAGAGATGGGGTTGATACCAAGTGAGTATGTGTTTGAGAGAGTGGGAGAGATAAGAGGGGTTAGGGGGGTGTTTTTATGCAACAAACAATCATGAACAAAAATTACCCTATTAAAAACAAGGAAATGGGGAGCTATTGGTCCAATGGAAGGGTGAAAAATGTCATGCGAACACACATAACCTAGGTGTATAAGCAGAAAAAATTTCAAATCAATATCTTACCACATGCTCTTGAGCACACCAAGTGATGAAAGGCTGTTCTCCCTGGCAACGATGCCAAATTTGTTGTTGTAGTATGCCCTTGGGAATCCAAGACCCACACCACCTTGCATGGAAGCAAGAAGGAAGGCTCAAGAATGACTCCTTTCATCCACCCCAACCTCCAACATGTTCAAGCCATTGGCCGCACGCAGCTATGCCACATGCTTGAAAACATGGAGAGAAGGGATTCAAGGATCCTAATCACATATGTAAAATACAAGAAAGTTGCAACATTCTACTTACACACATAGGAAACACAAGCATGCACACACACCTCACTCTCTCACACTCTAAGACTAAATACATATATGCACAAAGCCTTAAGAGAAAAGAGAGTTCTTCCATTCAAAGGATATATACATGAGAGCATGTCGAACCAAAAGCTCCCTTCTTTACAAAAATGAGCCTTTATAAATAGACTAAGCACGATTCCCCATGGGCTTATCTTTTTAAATCTTGCAAATATTCCTTCGAACAACCCACTCTAAGGAAACAAAGGTGTGGGGAATTCTTCTACGTGGGATTTCATATATGTGGGCAAAAAGGTCTTTTATTGAGGAGGCTTCAATACCATAGCCTAAGGGAAATATCAAAAAGGGCTTAAGAGAGTGTTCATATGGGCACATCTCCTAAATACAAGAAAAGGGTATTTTCATGAGTTCTAGAGGGTGCCATTACATAAGAGAAATTATAAGCAACCCTTATAACCCAAAATCATCATAGAACAATTGTTGGGTTATAAAGGTTGCCCATAATTTCTCTTATGTAATGGCACCCTTTAGTACTCATAAAAATACCTCTTTTTTGTATTTAGGAGATGTGCTCATGAGAACACTCTCCTAAGCCCTTTTTAATATTTTCCTTATGCTATAGAGTGGAAGCATCTTAAATAAATCCACCTTTTTGCACACATGTAGAAATCCCACGTTGAGATTCCCACGCTCCCATTTCCTTGATTTGGGAATAGTTTCCAAGATATCAAAAGATATGTTAGTTAGAAAGCATGTGCTCCTTTTTGACTAGTCAAAAAGAGCACATGGGAGAATGTGCCTAGCCTATATATAGAGGCTCATTTCTTGTAATGAGGGAGCTTTTGGTCGTGCTCTCATGTAAAATCCTTTCAATGGAAGAACTTTCCTTTCTCTTAAGGCTTTGTACATGTGTGTATTTAGTCTTGGAGTGTGTGAGAGTGAGGTGTGTGTGCATGCTAGCATTTCCTATGTGTGTAAGGAGAGTGTTGCAATTGTCTTGTATTTTACATATGTGACTAGGATCCTTGACTCCCATTGCTCCATATTTTCAAGCATGTGGCATAGCTGCGGGCTGATGGCCAATGGCTTGAACATGATGGAGGATGGGGTGGATGAAAGGAGAGTCATTCTTGGGCCTTCCTTCTTGCTTCCATGCAAGGTGGTGTGGGTCTTGGCTCCCAAGGGCATACTACAACAACAACAATTTACCACCAGGTGCACTATTGTTAATAACTGTGAAAAATGTATCCCATGGTGATGGCAAGATGCATAGAAACAAGAAAGCTTTCATTTCATTATCCATCTCCATTTTTTGAGCATACAATTGAGAAAATATAGCATCAGACTCATTTAGATGAGAAAAAACACTATCTGTGTCCTTCATGCAAAGGTCATATAACTTTCTCATAAGATATACTTTATTTGATGATGTTTCTTTTTCATATGTGTTGCATAATGTCTTCCAAAGCTCCTTTGCATTTTCATAGTACAATATGGTAAAGTAAACATTATCTTCTAGGTGGAGTTGAATGGTAGACCTAGCCATTTCATCGAACTCATCCCAATCATCATCATCCATATAAAGAGGCTTCTTTGAGATTCCATTTACCAGCTTCCATTGCCTCCTCTAAATCAACAGATCTTTAATTTGATTATTCCCTAGAGCAAAGTTTGTGCCATCAAATTTCCAAATCTCAAAATTCTCTTTGGCTTGCAAGTGATAGTTCCTCTTATGAATACTCGCAGTAGACCCTGATCCATTAGATGTGCTTGAGATCTCTAATGCCATGATGATAGATAACTCACCAAAATGTTAATGCAGCTAGAGGATTCCAAACACCATCAAAGAAATGTCAAGCTTCTATGCAGATGCCAAAGAAGAACTGAATCTTGAATCAAATGACAAAGAAAATGCTGAAAAATCAAGTGGAGAATCTCAAGTTTTCAGTGGGCCGGATGCATCACCAAGGAATAGTTCCAACTCAAATCCATGGATTGGAAGATTGCGTGGAAATTTTGGTCCAGCAAATTCATCAAATACATCCAAGAAAGGTAAAGAAAAGGTTTCTGCTGGTAGTAAAACATGTGCAGGTTTTGAAGACGTTGATGGAGATTCAAGCGTTCAGAAAAGAGTCTTGATGAGGAACTTGGATTGCCCTCTGTGAAGACTCTAGGAGTAAGAAAAGCACATGTAGATGATACAAGGAGAAGTGACCCAGGACCAAGAAGATCTAGGAGGATGCAGAATTCAGTGCAACGGTTGACATATGATAGCTATATGGCTCATCATTGTGCCTACATGACAAAGGTAATACAAGATGCTGAACCCTCTTGTTTTGAAGATGCAATTGGAAATGCAGATTGGGAAAAAGCTATGGATGAGGAGATGGCTACGTTTTATGGAAATGAACCATTGCCAAAAGGGAAGAAACCCATAGGCTGTAAGTGGGTTTACAAGGTAAAGCACAACACCGATGGTAGCATAAGCAGGTACAAAGCACGATTGGTAGCAAAAGAATATGCACAGACATATGGCATTGATTATGAGGAAACATTCAGCCCTGTAGCTAAAATGTCTACTGTCAGAACACTTGTTGCATTAGCTACATCAAAAGGATGGACTTTGCATCAGATGGATGTGAAGAATGCTTTCTTACATGGTGAGTTACAAGAAGAAGTATACATGGACGAGCCACAAGGATATGAAGATTCAAAGCATCTAGAATATGTTTGCAGGTTTCAAAAGACTTTGTATGGGCTGAAGCAAGCTCTTCATGCATGGCATGCAAGGATTGTTGATTACGTAACACCATTGGGTTTTCTATGTGTGATGTAGACCATTCACTATATGCAAGGAATTTTGATGATGGCATCACAATTGTGGCTATTTATGTTGATGACTTGATTGTAGGTGGTGATAATGAAGAAAGAATTAAAGAGGTAAAGCAACTTCTTATGCAGGAATTTGACATGAAGGATCTTGGTGTGTTGCGCTATTTCTTGGGCATTGAGTTTATACATATAGAAACAGGTATATTGATGTCACAAAGGCGATATGCCTTGAATATGCTGCAAAAGTATGGTATGGCTGATTGTAAGCCAATTTCTATGCCATTAGATCAGAATTTGAAGTTAGATACTACATCAGGTGAAGCATTGGAAAATGCTACTATGTACAGGAAAATTGTGGGAAGTTTGATATATCTCACAATTACGAGGCCTGATCTTAGCTACACTATTGGACTTGAAAGTCAATTTATGCAGGTTCCCAGGAAGCCACATTTAGATGCTATGAGGTGCACTCTACATTATCTGAGTTATGAAGCTGGTGTAGATTTGCAGGTTCGTGGATATGCCGATGGAGATTGGGCTGGTAGCATTCCAGATAGAAGATCTACTAGTAGCTTTCTATTCTCACTTGCGAGTGCAGCTATTACATGGAGCAGCAAGAAGAAACCCACTGTTGCGTTGTCGAGTACAAAGGTTGAGTATAGAGGTGCTACAATGGAAGCATGTGAGGCATCATGGCTGGAGATGCTACTTCCAGATTTAGGTGTGGAAGTGCAAAAGCCTATCACTATCTATTGTGATAATCTTAGCAGTATACAATTAGCACGGAACCCTGTTTTTCATGCTAGAACAAATTATATTGAGGTACATAACCACTTCATCAGAGAGAAGGTATTAGCATGTAATATTGATCTTGTTTATGTGAGAATAGATGAGCAGGTTGCTGATATTTTCACTAAAGCACTTGGAGCAGAGAAGCTGAAGAATTTTCAGAAGATGCTTGGATTAGAGGACATGACGTTGAACTTGAGGGGGAGTGTTGAGATATCAGGCTCAACATGTGATGATCCAAGATGACACGTATCAGTTTTTCATTTCTCTGACATGTATAGTGGTCACACCGGTATATATCAGGGATACTTCATTGAGCTTTATTAGATTTATCTACCAAGAGTGATGGCACATTTGTTCCTTGCCAGCTCACTCATTCGCAAAACATTAGGTTTTCCTTATGTATTGATCTTTATATATTGCACTTGTTGTATTCTTGTTTTTAGGTCATTCTTTTACATTCCATTTTATGTAATAGAAGAAGAAGAAGATCATTCTTCCTTGCCTCAATCTGAGTGTGTGCTTCTCTTTGATTGTGAGAGTGTGTGTGTGAGCTTTCTTCCTCATCTCCTTCCTCGTGACACCCCCCCTATCATGATAGACCAAATTCAGTAGACCCCTTCTATCATGCTAGACTCTATCTATTGTGATGGAAACCCCTTTGTTGCAACATACCAGCCTATCACAATAGACCCCCTTTGTCGTGTTAGACCCTCAATTTTGCAAACATGTAAGGTTAATTTATGTGAATTTGTCAAATTTAATGGTCTTTTGGTGAATTTTCAAGGGAAATCAAGAAAAATGTATGTGTCCAGGGCTATCTTATAGGGTTTTCAACCATCAAAGCAAGGCTTCGAGGATCTTCTAGGTCAAGAGAGTGTGTCAAACCAAGTGAATAGAGGTTTGAAGACTATAAATCCCCTTTCTCAATTATAGCCTAGGCTAAGACATATAGTTCTAGGGTAAAGGTAAGAATCCCCTAAGTCTAAGAAATTCTAAAGGGATGAATTCCAAGATTCATAAGTAATTGATAAGTGCAAAAACTCCTAAGGGTAAAAAATATAATCCAATGATTTAGTATTCAAATCAATTAATGCAAGTATTCGATGACCATGAAACATTGAGACAAGATAGTCACAATGTGAATTAAGAATGAACAAGTGAATAGTAAATTGAACAAACATCAACGTGTGGGAAAGTAAAAAGGTATGTGGGGAAAAATCATGAACCTTAGGTCAAAAAAACAACTGAGCAAAGTGGATCGACAAAGCCTAAGATCATCTATAGCTAGTGTAAACCATGCAGCCAGGACTTGGTCTAAGCAATTAGGTAATCATGCATCTAGTGTGAGCTTAGAGATGAGTGAGAGAGATAGTTCATATAGTATAGAAAGTCCTACTTGGAGTTCAAGATTGGTGTACCTAGAAACCCTAGGGGGGCCTTATGAAACTCAATTGGATTACGTTAAAAACAACCAGGTAGGTGCTCACATCTATGAGGACAATTTCTAAAGATCAATGATTCAATTGAGGAATCTAGAACATCCCTTTCGAATAGATTATCCTCTAATAAAATTTGAAGAAGGGTCATACATAGAAAAGCAAGGAAACCATGTATGTGTTTCTAAGCTACCAAATGTCATACATTGGGCCATAGGGACGATTCCATGTGTGTGTGGGACAAGGGCCAATCATAGCCAAGGTCCCAAGCTTAGGGGATATGCCAAGGTATTCAATACTAATAGGGATGAGTGTTGCATGATGGCCACATGGCAGCACTAGAAGATTCTAGATCATTCCTATTTTTAGAATACAAGTGATATAAAAGGATGGGAGGATAGTTGCACACACATCATTCATAGGTTTTCTTGCATGAGTTAATTCTCACACTTGGTATCAAAGCTTAAAAGATAAAATTAGAAGCATTTTTTGTGTTCTTTGGATCCTTCTTGCATGATTTTTTCAACATCATTTGCATGATCTTGAATCATCATCTTCATGGTGGATCAAAGGTCGTCGCCGAGAGTTGTAGCAAGAGTCAATTGGTGGAGCAAAAGGGACCACAGGGGATCCCATGGGACCCCCCCTAAGGTGATTGACATGCACATGATATCCAAGGAGGCACGCATTGCATCCAAGGAGGCGTTCAATCACTGGTAGAACACACAGAGCATCATGAGCACTGAGGAGGGAGGAGAGCTTACGTTATCTCTTCCTCTCTTGAGTTGTAAGGAACTAGAGTGTTAACCTCTATATGAAGGTGGACAAAGCATGTTCAGCATCATATATGGGAGAATTCACCAGTATCGTGCATGTTCTGGAATGAAGAGACATCATCTTTCAGTTCTTCTTGTTGGGCCATAGCCAAGGCTAACTTAATCTAGTTTTTTTGCATCACCTACTTTCACTTGTTTGGCCATATCTTGATTATTTCTACTCCAAATTCAGAGAGGGGATTGCTCTCTGAGAGATCTTTCAAAGAGTGGTCATAAGCTATCTTTTTTATTAAGTTTCAACCTTCTTCAGAGCTTTGATTTTGGCTATTTTTCATCATCAACCCTTTTCTGAACACCTTCTTGATGCAAAAACTATCAGGAGCCAAAAGAAAGGAGTGTGGACCATCTTCAACACCTGCACCCACCTGCATATCAACATTTGGATCTTCCGATAAGCTTTTTGATCAATTATCATGCATTATTGCTTTCTTTTTTATTCATGCCGCATATAGAAAATGCATTTGTGCATAGCATCTCTAGTATATGCATAGTTACAACATTGTTTAGTCTTGTATGATGCATGAAGTGTTATTTGCAAATATATGTAAGTATTTTTCTTGTAGCTTCAACGAGGGAAGAATAAGAACTTATTATGTTCTTATTAAAATACAGTGCCGCAAGCAAGAAGAAATATGTAAGGGTATCTAGTGCCCTTTGGTTGATTTGTAGATAGATTGTGGCTATCAACACCATTTTTATTGGAAAAAGTGCATGACGTGTACTTAGTGTAATTTTTTAGATTTTCATTTTTATGCCATTATCCTGCCGAATTTTTAGGATTCATTATGCATATGCATTAAAGAATAGCAACCATATTAAATATTTCCTATTTTATCATTTTCTTTTAAGCAAAGGCTTGTGACTTGTTTTTTCTCTACTGTCACTTATTACTTTAGGTATACATAGAGCATACCACTTGAAAAAAAAAACATTAAAAAAAATCAAAAAGTGACCGAAACCATATCCTAGCATGGAAGCAGGACCATCATCACCTACTAGTACCGATACACTCATGGAATAACACCATGTAGATCCCATTTAGACCATGAGTGCTAGGATCGCCCATCTAGAGAGTGTACTTCATGATATCTTGGAACACGTGTGTGTTTCCAAGAAAGAGGAAGATGTGCATGAGCCTAACTTGCCAGGCATGGAGGTAGATGCTCCTGATTTTTGGAGAATTCCTCTCCTATTCGCAGCGGAAAGTGTAGAAGACCTTCTCAGGATCAAGGCTCTTGCCAATAGCTGAACCTTTAAATGAAAACTGGTACGAATTGAAAAATGCAATGAACTTGAAACTTTGTTCACTCAAACTAGACACCTATAGCTTTCAAATGAGCTATGAAACACACAATTTGGAGTAGATTTGGATTGGAAAATCTTTGCGTCAAAACAGGCTACCTCTCCACTCAGTTAGGCTGAAAATTGGACTTCTCTAAAACCTAAATAACTCATAGAGCATAAAGAATTTGATAAAAATATTCTAGATAGTGGAAGTACTCAAGATAATCTTTCCACTGAATTTTAAACTCTAAAATTGGATACATATATTGAGAGATATGACTCTGACAAGTAGACTACCCAGAAATTGGTATGCAGCTGGACATACTCTATGAGAGTGAACTGAATGAAATGACTCAAACCAAATGAACTAGCTACAAGTTGACTTCCATTCTTTCTTCCTCTGTTCTTGAGTTTCCTCTCTTGCCTCTTTTATAGCCAAGTGACCAAAAACTCTCATGATGAGTTTGAGAGCTCTTCTCCATAACTCTTCCACTACTTTGGACAGCCACTCCTCTTATAGTTCAGTTTTTGGATTTGATTCTCTTTTGATTAATTCTCTTTTGGCCTCCACTACTTGCTGAAGTAAATGCTTCTATTTTTTCTTTTTGTATTTTTCTTCTATTTGAAGAAAATCCTTTTTGTAAACATATATACGACCTTACTCCTTTATTTTTAACACTGATGAGCATCCAACTTCAGAAGTCCCTAGAGATAGCATCCTAGTAGAGATGCTAGAAGGGAGCTTAAGGATCTTAAGATGCGTAGATACCATGGCTCAACTAGTGCTAGGACTCTTGATGTTGTTGAGCAATGGCTCAGCATGTGGGAGCAGTGCTTCCGTTTGTGTCATATCGTGGATGATAGGCACAAAATTCAGCAGGCCACATATAACGTTATGGACGTCACCCATAGGTGGTGATGCAAGATAGAACAAGATAAGAAAGATCCCAACACTTGGGATCAACTTAGGAGATGATTATGAATTTGAATTCACACAAAGTCATGGCTTTTGGCTCTTATTAAACTCAGGAGATCCTCTATAAGAATTTTGTATCACCTGATGAGAGGTCTAAAGTGCTAGACACTTGGTTCTTCATTACTCAGAAGAATTAGAATGTTCAAGAGTACTCAGATAAGTACAGAGAGGTACTTCTTAAAGTACCTAATACTATCCTTGAGTTTATTCAAGTCCACAAGTTTATCTTGGGACTTAAAGAAAATATTATACCTTTGGTGAGGAAGGAGAGATGTCAGTCCTTGGCACAAGCCATGGAGATGGCTTTAGTCTATGAGGATGGCCATAGGGGCACGGGCTCCCAAGATCATAGGTCCTCATGGCCTAAGGTAAGGTGAACATGCCAAACATCTACCCCTGACCCGATTAGTGCACAACCTTCTAGAGGGGCTAAGTAGGTAGACATGATTAAGACAGTTGCAAGAGGTAAAAGGAAAGTGTTTGCTCTAGCTGAGAGGGCTTACAATAAGTCTATTCTTACCCCTCAACAGAAACAGAAGGCAATGAAAGAGGGGTTATGCTATGGGTGTCTAGGGTAGCACCTGTTCAAGGACTATCCTAAGAAAAAGAAAATAACAGCCACCATAGTTATTAATCCCACTCAGGTAGCAAGTGATGGAGATGAGGACTTTGGAGATTCCCCATCGTGGATATCATCTCCCATACTAGCCATAACGGTCATAAAAAAGATCCCTACTATGTGAGATGATGTGCTTTCATAGATGGCTAGAAAGGATATCAGTTTCCATATATAGAACTCATTGTCATGAGGGGAGTCATGGCAGGACAACATATCAAGGTACTCTTTGACACTAGGTCAACACATAATGTGATTAATTCTCGACTAGTCAAGAGGCTACATTTAGAGACTGTGCTATCAGAGTATGCCTACACATTAAAATTAGGTGACAAGAAGGGAAATGAAACATGGGATGAACGAGGTGTTGATTTGCCCATGATCCAGTCCTATGAGGATAGACTGGATTTTGAGATAGCTAGACTGACATGTTGCATTGTAGTCCTAAGTAATAAGTGGCATGCTAGGAAATTACCAGTCATTGACTTTGTGTTGCATGTGTACCAATTTGAGCATGAGGGGAGGTGACTAGTGATCCATGGAGAGCCAAATCTTGAAGAGACATGATTAGTAACCTCTACCAAGTTGCTCAAGATTGATTGTAAGTATATTTATTTTTTTTATTTTGTGTATTCGACATGTATTATGATGGATTCATGCAAACATGGAAACTCTAGTTGGAATGCTAAAGCACTTTTAGAGAAAGTAAGAGTAGAATTTGAATAGTTATTCTTGAAAGAAAAGTAGGAAAACCAACTCTCCCACTCTCCTCCATTGAAGTAGAGCACAAAGCAACTTGTTTTGCTTCTTGTGAGGCAGTCTCGTTAAGGATAATTCTTATAGATATAGGCTTTTCATCAAATATGGTGACTATACTCAAGTGTGATAATCAAAGTTGTATGGCCATTGCAAATAACCCAATATTTCATGCTCGCGTGAAGCATATCAAGTACAGTACCATTGCATTCATGAACTAATTGAAGATGAAATTGTGGAGCTAGAATATTGCTCATCAGAGGCAAATTGTTATGACATATTCACTAAAGCACTTGGAAGAGAGCAACTTAATAGGCATCTTCAACAGATGGGCATAGGACCAAGACCTACTTGATTTATCATTCGATAAACATTGAAGGGGGTGTTAGTATATGATCAATGTCTAACCGTCATGATTGTATGTACTAATGCACATTTTGTAAGGCCCCCATTATGAGGAGATGTCGTAATGGTAAAGGAAATATTCCATGGAATATTCCTTGTCAAAGGCAAAAATAAATTATATTTGTTAGGTCAGTTGAATCGACCTAAGTGGAAACTACACGGGGGTGATCGCCCATGCTCTACTGCCCATGTATAGCCATCTGTGGAAGGCCGTCCATTATCCTATATATACATGACCTCTGCACTACCTCAGATATCCAATCGAGCCAGCATACCTCTACCTTGTATCTCCCTATCTACAATTGTCTAGATCACCATTTAAGCTCTACCTAAGACCACACGAGTGGACAATGCCATCATATTTGTCCTTGTTGTTAGTAGAAAATTCTTGAGATTCTACTATATCTGTTATCTTCTCTACTGCAGCTCTTGTGTTATATTGCATAACTATTGTCTTACAAGAAGACCACCTTGTAACCAAGGTCATCAAGTTGGCCAACTGACATTAAAGTGCATGATAACTTAGGTACATGGCATACATTATGCGTAGTAAATTTTGAACCATCAACGAACTACACAACCACATCTCCAATCCCTACAATGTCACACTAATAAGAATCACCAAGTCTCACAACCACTCTCTATGTGGTGTCACATGGAAAGAAGCACCAGAATCTAGCAGCCATGTGTGGGAAAGAGAATCAGCCATAAGAGCCTCATTAGGGATAGTAATCTCAAGTGTCAACACATCAACATAATAAGAAATAGCATTGATTTCTTCAATCTTCATAGTCAAAGTAGATGGTGCAGATAGCTCTTTAACATGCCCATCAACATTTTTCCCTTTACCTTTGGAATTCTTTAATGCATAACAGTCTTTGTTCATGTGTCCTTTCTTATGACAATAATGGCATTCGATATCCCTCTTCCTTGATTTACTTCTACTCTTATTCTGTTGACCGTGCTTTTCCTTATTCTTGCTCCTGTCATGTTGCTTATTCTTTCCTTGCTAATAATCACAAACATTATATGCATCTCCACTTTGAGTGCCAACCATAGATTTTCTATGAATCCCTTCACTGAAGAGTGCTCCACATATATCATCATAAAGCAGTTTACCACCAAGTTCACTATTGCTAATAGCAGTGCAAAATGTATCCCATGATGATGGCAAGGTGCATAACAACAAGACTGCTTTCATTTCATTATCCATGACCATTTTGTGAGATTTTAGCTGAGAGAATATAGCATCAAACTCATTCAGATGAGCAGCAACACTATCTTTGTCCTTCATGCAATATCATATAACTTTCTCATCAGATACACTTTATTTGATGTTGTTTCTTTTTCATATGTATTGCATAAGTTCTTCCAAATCTCCTTTGCACTTTCACAGTCTAATATTGTAAAGTAAAAATTATGTGCTAGGTGTAATAGAACTCATACCACTCATCTCCAATCCATGTCAACAGGCTTCTTTGAGATTCCATTTATTGGCTTCCATTGCCTCCTCTGAATTAGCACATCTTTAATCTGATTCTTCCATAGAGAAAAGTTTCTGCCATCAAATTTTCCAATCTCAAAATGGTCTTTGCCCTGCAAGTTATAGCTCTTTCTAAGAACTCTAGCACTAGAACCTGACCTTTCAAATGTGCTTGAGATCTTTGATGCCATGATGATCAAGAACTGACATGAATGATAATCGAGCTAGAAGATTCCAAACACCATTAAGGCTCAAAAAGGAATTACCAAGTGTCAAATTCTAGGAAAAATTAGTAGAGTTTTCCCATAGAAATTGATTAATGAGCACTAATGGCCAACCAAATGAATTTTGTGAGAATACATGTGCTCACACCAATAAGTGTATCAAGGAGTAAATCAACCACTATATAGTTGACAAAACAAAAATCTAGAAATGCAAAATGAGCATTTGGCCAGTGTGAAATGCTCATAAAAGTGCAAGTAGTGACATGTAAATCTGCATAGTCAATCACTGACTCCGTTGCATATAATCAATTATCTGAAAGAAGCTAGGTTGGCTTATCGAGCACCTATGAACAACTAGCATACATCTCTTATGGCGAGGTTGGGTACGTTTTCCACCTACATCACCAAAGAGACCCCAACATCTGAGAATATCCCAATTAAAAAAACCTCACCATGACCCTCTTTATCAAGGTCAAAGGCTTTATGCAAAAACATAATAGCTATATCAATGATCACATGGACGTACATAAGCGACATCCACAAAAGCATGCATACTGTGTATGTGCTCAATATATGCAGTAAGATGGAACTTAAAGGCTGATTTCATAGCCCAAACACTAGCCAACAACACTTGCAAGTTCTTATCAACTCAATTCTTTCGGCTCAAAAACCTACAAAAACTTGCGATGGCTACTCTACCACAACTAAAACCTTTCAATAAACTTGTAGATTTGCTAGTATGGCTGAACAACATAGCCCCAAAGGTGAATATTCATTTTCAAAGAAGTACAAAGAGCACTCTTGTTGATGTTCTTGAACCTGTGTAAGGATAACTATGCGGAAAAGTACTCCAAAATGGCTCCAAGAATCACCCCAAAAATGCTTCAAAATAGGCTTCAAAAGCAAAGAATGAAGCTTTGAGGGACCAAAACATGTTCAAGATAATGTAAACCTTAGTCTTTCCCCTGCTTAAGACACCAAAAGAGTGCAGCTTAGTGGCAAGAGAGATTTTTGGTTAAGTGAAAGGGAGGGGAAGGGGGAACAAACAGGGATGAGTGACCTCCTAGGAAGTGTCGGGAACCTCTATCTTCCTTGATCATTGAGGTCCTCCTTTGTGCATAACCAATAGTGCCAACAATGACTTTGGTGACTCGGATGACAAGGTATTCCAAGGTCTATGCTCCTTCTTGAGAGCTCCATGATGATACCCTCTAAGTAGAAAACTGAGCTCTAGGCATCTCACATAGTAGTCCGCATAGAGGCTACAAAATACGTGGAAAAACATAATACACAAGGAGCACAAAGATAGATTTTGTAGGAGTTACAAATGTGGTCAAACTTACAGTTTGTGGTTGACCATGTCACTATAGGTTTTATTAAGGAATATATACAAAAGTTTTTTGCAGCCATTTGGCCTTTCACATGGACACTAATGGTAACAATGGAAAGTCCTAACACATGCAATCCCCATACCTAAGTCAAGTTCAAATTTAGCAGGTCCAATCCTAGAAGACTTAGACATGATGTTCAAGGCCTATCAAGCTCAACTTCAAGAAGGGACAAGCATAGCCAAACTAGAAAAGAGTTACCCAAGAGTAGATTTGCAGATTGGCAAGACTAAACTATGCATGAAAATGGTTCAACTAGCACAACTTATGTTCGATGCTAGTCAACTCTTCAATCAAATCAACTCATTAAAGCCAGAGTTTCATTTTGAAGGACTACAGGAGTGATAGAGAAATTGGTAACTAAGCTAGAGGATTTAGCATCATAAAAGGCTCATTCAATTACAAGTGAGAGAGGTAACTTTGACCCTAGAAAAGTTTTCATTTCTAACTCAATAGTGTGGAATATTGCGCTCCATTTCCAAGTACTCACAAGAGTTCTTGTGGGGAATACAAGAGGAGAAGTGGGCCAAAGATTAGGAGAATCCTCCTTCTATCCAAAAGATAGATGAACTTCAAGAACAATTTCCCCAAGTGATAACCTCTCTTTATGGACATCAAGTGGAACCCCAACCAGAGGAAAGATTATATTTTGAAGCTAATTCTCTCTAGGAGTTGCCACACTTCATAGGCCCATGGGAATCTCTGTTTCTCGAGTTTAGAACTTTGATAGTGATATCCACCATCCCCAAAAACACTGAAGCAATCAAGAACACGAAAGTGCAATGTCATCTCACTTTAGAAGAGCTTTTGAAGGTTAAACCACAATTTTGAAAGCATGTGGCTAATCAAGTTCCAAAATTCAATTCCACAAATTCAAAGGTAGGATCTAAGAGAAAGTGTCAAAAATACCTTTAGACGAGATTCGGGACATGAGTGATGGTGAAGAAGGTGACACCTATCCTCCAATCAACCAATAGGGTTACACTGCAAAAGCAATCTTAGATTCAGGTGCAAGTGTTGCCATTGCTACCACATCCCTATGGGTGTAGTGGGGAGAACCCGACTTGCAACCTACAAGGATGAATAAAATTGTTGATTGCCATATTGAATTTCTAGAAGGGATCACTCTCAATAATTTTGGTGTAGAGTTTGAGCATACCTTCGCTATATGTGATTTTGGTAAGAATCATGTCTCCAAGATGATACTAGTCCAACCATTTTGAGACAATTACAAATTGTACAAGATTGGGGAACCAACTCTTTGTACGTGGAGCACCTAGAAGTGACCATTAAAGTGAACTTGAAGGACCATACACTTAGAGATGTCCCACCCCTACAATGGAATCCTATTCATAAGGTGCAAAAAGGTTCGTCGTCAGTTCACTTAGTGAATTCTTCTTATCCATTAGGATGCACAAAGATACTCACTTGTGGATATGCAAAGTGGCAAAAGAAGAAGAGAAACACCTAAAATATCGAGAAGGAGGAACCCCACAAGACATTAGATCTACAAGAGACCCAACCTATATGCATATGGTATTTTGTGATGAGGATTTTGAGCCACACGGTTGGGATGAGATATTAGCAACCATGGACATAGTGGTCAATGAAGAACAAAAGACACCTCATTGCAATGAGGAGGTATATGATATATCATTGTTCATGTTCAAAGCAATATTGAAGGAATGAGACTCTAGTATGATTGTGTGTAAAGAAGAAAAAAATGAGGATTTATAACCCATTATAATGGAAAACCTCTTTGACTCAGAGGAACAATACATGGAATCTATTGGAGCAAAGATTCAATAACATCCCATTCCCTTTAGCATAAAGACCACAAATTCAGAATTTGGGAAGGAATAAGATAAGAAGAAGAAAAAACATAAGGCATTGTCAAAAGCAGAGATAGAGTCCCTATTCAAAGTGCCAAGTTATTTCAAGACGTATGAAGTTGAAGGCAGAAAGATATTGGTCAAAAAACCTAAGACAGTATACATAATGGGAGAAGCTTATTATAATAAGGAAAAAACAAAAAATATTGTAGCAACAATTGAAGATCAAGAAGAGAGATTCACGTACATAGGAGAAGACTTGATCCAAGAAGAAGAAGAAGAGATGGAAAATCTATTATGAGAGTATAGAGATGTTTTTGCATGGACTTATAGAGATTTGAAAGGAAAATTCCCTTACACATATAATGATGTTTATGGTTCTAAAAAAGAGGAGTTTGAGAGATTGATAGACGTGGAATTTATCTGCAAAATTAAGCATACTAAATGGGTATCCCCCATTGTGGTAGTGCCCAAAGAGAATTCTAAACTACCTGTGTGTATTAACTTGATGAAAGCTATATGCCACCATAAGAGATCACTATCCAATTTGTATCATTGAACATCTATTAGAATGTGTAGGAGGTAAGCAAGTTTATAGCTTCCCTTGTGGATTTTTAGGCTACAACCAAGTAGCAATTACCATAGAAGACCAACATAAGATAGCTTTAAACACCAAATTGGGTATCTTTGTATTTTGTGTGATGCCATTTGCAATCATCAATGCACCTACTATATTTTAGTGGCCAATGTTTCATGTGTTGTAGGAATTTCTAAGTAATAATTTAACGAGGATTGTTGAAGTTTGAGATCCATAGAAGCACACAAACAGCATAAGGAAGAAGAAGAAGCTTGGAGCACAACACACAATATTGAATGTATTACCAAGAGAATGTACAAAGATAAGTGACCCATTAGGGTTATAGGCATATATACAAGCCAGGGGAAAAAAACCTCCTAAAGAGGGGAAAAAGTGCATCGATGGTCCTAGTGTGTTCACACACATCTCTACCTAAATATATTAACAGATCCCCCTAGGAGTGATGTAGTGAGCAAGGGGTTGGCACTCATGTATAAGGAAGTGCCAAGCTATGTGGAATCAATCCACAAAAGGAAGTAATCCCAAAGCTTTGCGAAAAGCTTCAAACTTCTGCCTAGGCAAAGCCTTTGTTAAAAGGTATGCAATGTTCTCCTATGTGGGCTCATATACCAAGCTGATCTCTCCAATAGAGAACCTCTTCCTGACATATTGATAGTGCACCTCAATGTGCTTAGTGCAAACATGGAACACAGGGTTCCTTGTACCTACCAATGTGCTCTGGCTTTTAGTGAAGATAGTGGTGGCAGACGACTGATCAACACCCAAATCAGCCATAAGGCGTCTGAGCCACACACACTCAATAGTCATTGTGAATGCTACCCTATACTCAGCCTCACAACTAGAAGTGGCCATAGTAGGTTGCTTCTTGCTCAACCACGATATGCATGAGCTACCAAGCATGAAGCAAAAACAGTTGAGAGTTCCACCCTCCACCCTTCTGTCCAATCTTAGAATGATATTCATGCAAGTCCATTTATCCCACATGCAAAGGAATTCTCCCAAAGTCCATATAAGCAAGGCCTCCCTTCACTCCTCAAAATTTCATTCATTCCATCCCATTGCCAAGAGTGGACTTCCTCTCCTCATGGAGTCTTCATGCTCATATAGCATCATTTGTATGTTCTTTTTTATCTACTTAATTCATCATGTTTTCTTATCTTTTTTTCCTTCCTCCTTAGTTTGATTAATGTATGATTAATAGTACATTAGGAGTTTTTTCTTTCATTTCAACATGGTATCAGATCATAGGTTAACTAGTATTTTTCTTTGAGCTTATGCTTTCACTTTTCTTTGTCAACTCTAGCATAGATGTTATTTCTAATCCCTCCTTCCTCCCCATATCTCAATAAGAGTGCTTGTAAGCACTACTTGTGTTTCTCGTTTTCTTATCATTTTCATCATTTAAAGTTTTGAAAGTTTTTAATCTTCCTTTTTATCATAATCATTTTTGTTTTGTATATCTGTATTTCATCCTTGTCTTTCATCCTTGCAATCATTAATAAAGGTACTTTTGAGCACCATAGTTTGTAGTCCCTGGTAAAACTTTTCATAAGCACTAGCATGAGGAAGCACTCTATTGTTAAACGGTTTCTCCATCATAGCTGGAATGTGAATTGCTGCTTCTGCTGTGTCCCCTTCCTTATGGACTACAACATGAGCTCAATATTAATCATTCTGGATGCATTCACCAGAATGTGCGACTGACTAGCTAACCCAGAGTGTGCCCATGTTCAACGAGATGCAAGAAAACACAATGCACAGGCCTATGGAAGCCTTCCATGATGCTGCAAAAAAACCCAAATGAATGCCAAATCTAAATTGATTGATACGAACAAGGAGGTTTTTGTGCATCTGCTCTCTACCATGAGGCGTAGCAGCAACTACAACAACACTCACATCATTGTTCTTGACAGACTATGCTTGGAGAACAACTCTCCACTCCTGTTCAAGACTTAACTCTTGAAGCTATGGCTTCTTTGTAGCAAGTGCTCTATCTTCACAGGGGAGAGAGAGAGAGAGAGAGATGATGTTGCCTATATGTTGGGCCATGGAATTCCATGACCATCGTCAACAAAAGAAATAGACTCAAAGTCAGCACTCAAAGCTGATCTCTATATGTTTTAGATGCTTGTGTTAGCTACCTCTATCCATTTGTTGATGGAGAAATAAGACAACATATGAGTGCACAACAATAGGATCATTTAACATCTGCAGAAACGACATCTCCCTCTATGGAGAATCAATATGAAAGGCGAGACAAATATGAGAATTTGTACAAATCAGATAGATCATAGTCTACAAATGACCTTTCTTTGTATTCGTCATCATGTACATGCCAAAAGAAAGCATTGTGCGAGCTTGAGCCTAGGAATTTCCATGGTGGAGGGATCAAGTCTTTCTACATGATTTCCTACGACATTATGTAGCCCATTCAGATAGGTAGATGCACAAAATTTTCACTGTACTCATTGACTATCCCAACATCGTGCTTGGTACCTGAGTTACCTCAATACCCAAAGGATCTACTCAGCCCCAAATCCCTACATAGACAATTGTTGTTGTTACAATGGAGCATTTGACAGATATACAAGGTCTTTTTTTCTATGAAATGTTAGGTAGGAGACCAGATCCAACTACATCTCTACCAGTTCCTACATGTGTTCCCATGCTTCACTTTCACATGCCAAATACATTTTTTACCTCATACATAACTAGAGCTTGGTCATTCCAAGATACAAGTTGCCTACTCTCAGACATGACTACAGAGAGAGTTGCCATCCTTCTGTATGAGAGAGAGAGAGAAAAGACAGAGAGAGAGAGAAACACTAAAAGCATGAGAAGGTGCTCATGATGCCACATCGCAACTCGAACCATCTTAGCATGAGAATGCATCTCGTGCTAAGATGGTGAATTTCTTCTTGAAAGACAAAGACAGAGAGTTCTACTCAAGTTCTGCTTGAGTGGGAAGGATTAGAGTTCCACCACCTATCAAAGAAGCAGAGTGAAGGTTGATTGGCTTGCACACATCAATGTGAAGAATGATTACAAGGCCTATATATTGTCCTGCTTGGCCTGCACGCGATCTTGTGGAGGATAGCATTGCCAATGCCCACTTCACGTAGCTGAGCAGATCAAGTGTATTGTGTAAGTAAGGCTATCTCTACCCAAAGTTTTGGCATTTCTCAGATAAGTGGGGTTTGCCAATTATGGATGAAACTAGCGGATGCAAATTCATATGAATAGTGCCATAGAAGATTACAAAAGCTATGATGTCATCAGCCAATTTGTGTCCATTTTTCTTTAAAAATAATTCTACCAAAGAACATTGAACCTAGCACTTGTCTACTTTTTGAGTCATTCACTGCACACAAGCATTTGGATAGCTTTCTAATATCTATATACTAGTACTAGGGGACATAAAATTCATTGTGGCACAAATACAATGGGTATTTATAATGTTGCCTTAAGGTTTTAAAATAACTCAAAGCTTCTAGATTGTAATCTTTGCAACCAAACTCATGGCCCCATGTAAAGGGATTAGGCACTGCTGTTTAAAGAGTAAGACCTTCCCTCTTTGCCATAAGCTTTGTATCCATATGGAGATCACAAGAATACTCTCTCACATCAATTGAGTATCTCACCATGCACCATATGTACTCTCTCAAGAAGCAAAGCTCAATATATGCTCATAAGAAGATGTCAAAAATATGATAAAAAGAGGATCAAGGCATTCACAAGGCCAAGAAGCTCATGAAACCAAGGATACACCAAAAACAAAAGCAACCAACAAGAAAGGCTACAACAACAAAGGGGGGACTCGATCAACATAAGTTGCAATGATAGGATCCCATCAATGGATCCTTGGAAGGTTACAATACTAAAGCTCACAAGACCTCATCAAAGGTGGCAAATGGTTCCATAAGCACTACCTACCCCATGTAAACCCTTTTACATGTCTAGGGATCCCATATATCCCTATCTCCCAAAAACCACTTGGATCCCTAATTTTTAAGTATATGTCTTGGTATCCCATATGTCCCAAGATCCCAGGGATGCCATATGTCCCACCACCATGGATCGCATATGTCCATGGAATCAAAACCATATGGATGCCATATGTCCATGAAAACCAAGGGATGCAATATGTCCCAAACTTGGATCCCATATGTCCAAGTTATGTCTAAGGATCCCATATGTCCTTAGATCCTAAAAACCAAATGGACTAAGTGATCCCATATGTCACTAATCCCCCACATTAAAAGCAAAAGGGTCATCACATGGAGGGGGGGTGTTGAGACTTCCATGCTCCACCCTTTTGTCCAAGCTTAGAATCATTCTCATGCAATTCCATTTATCCCACATGCAAAAGAATTCTCCCAAAGTCCATATAAGAAAGGCCTCCCTTCACTCCTCAGAAGCTCATTCACTCTAGCCCATTGCCAAGAGTGTACTCCCTCTCCTTATGGAGTCTTCATGCTCATAGAGCATTGTTTGTAAGTTCTCTTCTATTTACTTAATTCATCATGTTTTCTTATCTTTTGTTCCTTCCTCCTTAGTTTGATTAATGTATAATTAGATTAGGAGTTTCTTCTTTGATTTCAATAAAAACCACTAGTGCACACATGAGTGTCATAGCAACCAACCTAGTTAAAGTCACAAAACGCATGTAAATCTGGAAGTAGTGATCCCCCCTTGGGATAAACCAATCCAATTAGTCGAGTACCACTCAAGTAGCAAAAGATGCACTTAATCATGTGTTGATGCTTGAAACTTGGGCAATGCATAAACCTGTTCATCTGTGAGACAACAAACTAAATATATAGTTGAGTAATGCATAAGTAAATCAAGCATCCAACAGCCTACTGATAGAGAACATCATCAAATTCATCGCCAACATCATGTAGACTCAACCATAAACATGTTTCCATAGGAGTGGCAATACATTTGCTATCTTCAAGGCCAAAACACTGCAGTAACAAGTCAATATATTTTGTTTGAAACAAAGCTATTCCACCATCAACTTGCATAAATTGAATGCCTAAATAATGATGCAAACATCCCAAATGTGACATCTCAAATGAGGCATGGAAATCAGCCTTAAAAACAGCAATATGCTTCTCATGAGGACCAGTGAGCAACATGTCATCAACATCGACAACAATGATCAGAAGCACATCATTTGTATGCTTAACATATAAGGTGCACTTAGTTGGACTGTTCTCAAAACCATGTGCAATCAAATAGGCATGTATCTTTTTGTACCAAGCACATGGTGCTTTCTTAAAACCATATAATGTCTTTTTCGACCCGCACACTATGTTTTCATGCCCTTTCTGCACAAAACCACACGCTGAAAAACATATACTTCTTCATGCAAATCACCATTTAGAAATGCACTTTTAATGTGCAACTGATGTATGTTCCAACCATGATGAGCTGCAAGTGCACAGATGCTAGGAACAGTAGTCATTTGGCATGTAGGAGCAAAGATCTCATCAAAATCAATGCCTCTTTCTTGAGCATAACTTTTCAATGGTTCCATCAGGCTTATGCATCAGCTTGTATACCCACTTAGTCCCAATCGCCTTCTTTCCAGGAGGCAAGTCACATAAAGACCAGGTACCATTTTTCATAATAACATCATATTCTAATTGCATAGCAACCATCCAATTTTTTGAACTTTTTGCTTCATCAAATGAAAGTGGCTCATTCTCATCACAAAGACTAGAGGCAGCCATAGCATAGCAATTTGGTGTAAAAGAAGCTCCATAAGAGCCTGAACGAGTATGATATGATAGAGGAGCATCTAATTTACTATCTCGCAAAGTATGCACTAGCCATTTAGGCATAGTTTTTGCCTCCTCTATATCAGTTCTCTCATCAATAAATGCATCATGTAAATCTGCATCAGAAATGGAATGATCTGCATCATCATGCTTGTAAAGTCTAAGAAATTGCATCATTTGGACCAACATTAGACTGTCCAACTCTAAAAAGAGACATCAAAGTATCATACATATCTTTGGAGCTAACTGATGTCTCCTTAGTACACAAAAGTAGCATCCTCCACAAAAACAACATCACGGCTAACCAAAATGCATTTAGTATGTGGACGATATAGACGATAGCCTTTTCTTTCAAAATTGTACCCAAAAAAAATACATTTCACTGCTTTATCATCCAATTTCTTGCCTTCTTGTTTAGGCACCAATGCATATGCCAGACAACCAAAGACATGCAAGTGAGCAACAGATGGATTGTGACCATGCCAAGCCTCATATGGAGTGATAGACTGCAATGCTTTAGTCTAACACCTTTTAACTACATATGTTGTACACATAACACCCTCAAGCTTGAAACTATGTGGTAAAGCCTAACTCTTCACCATACACCTCGTCATTTCCATGAGTGACATGTTATTCCTTTTAGCAACTCCATTCTATTGAGGTGTATATGGCACTGTACACTAATGTCTTATCCAGGTTTAGCTAGAAATGCATTAAATTAGAAGACATATATCCCCCCCTTGATTAAAATGGAGGGTGCCCATTTTACATGTTGACAGCTTTTCAACCAAAACCAGAAACTATTTGAAGCACATAGATACTTCAAACTTTGCTTTCAGTGGATACACTCATGCATAAAATCATCAATGAAAGTTATGAAGTAAAAGTAGTTCCCAAAAGAAGGTGTCTGCATAGGACCACAAAAATCACTATGAAAAAGTTGCAATTATCGAGTAGCTCAAACTGAACCATATTTTGGGAAGGAGGAATGATTCATTTTTCCCAAAATATATCCTTCACAAACATGTTTACCAGGTGCCTCAAGTTTGGGCAGAGAGGAAACCATTTTTTATTTCTGCAGGTGTAGCAAACTAGGAAAATTAAGATGACCAAAGCGTGCATGGTGAAGCTTTGCATCTGACATAGCCTACGAATCTTGAATTGCACATGTTGAATCATTCATAGATTTTTCGTAATCTATGAGCTTATAGAGCCATGACATAAAATTCCAGAAGCAATAATGACGTTTTCATTTAACATATCATGAATTGTACATCTATCATCAACAAATTTTACAACCAAGCTGATCTTGACTAATGCTAAAATTGATAACATATTTTTCTTGATCCTTGGCACAAATAAAGCATCTGACAATGTAAAAGAACTACCTTCAACAATAGTCAAAATGATCTTACCAACTCCCATGATAGGATAAGAGGATTTGTTGGCACATGTGATAGAATTCCCTATAGGGGTAGGATCAAGTGAAGTGAAGAAATTGCACGGTGAGATAATATGTTTGGAGATAATATGTTTGGTTGACCACTATCAAAATATTAGACATCTGAGTCTACTGAAGACATACCGTGTTCATGAGAAGATGGGTCATAACTACAAACAGTAGTAAATACCCATTCTTCATTTTGCACAAGGTTAGTAGAATCTGTTTTGAGTGTAGAGGCCTTTGCAACAATCATTCCAGCCTCTTTCTTCTTCGCCTCTTTTGTAGCCAGTTTTGGACAACTCTTTATGACATGATCATTTCCTTTATAGTATTTGCAAAACAATTTGTGCTTTTTTGTTTTTTTCTCGCCTCTATCATCCTTCTTTGATTATGCAGGATTGGCAAATTTGTGCTTACTAGTAGATGAGCTCCATTTACATTTGCCCTTCTGACTAGCCAAGAAAGCTTGTTCTACAACACACATAATGGACCTATTCTGCCTAGACTGATCTTCCTAGAATAGAACAGAGAATAAATCCTCAAATGTTATGGCATTTGGATTTCCTTTCATAATCAATTATAGAAGCAAAACTTTGATATGAATTTGGAAGACCATTCAGAACAATCTAAACAAGTGAACTTTTAGGCAAGACTTGATCAGGAGAAATCAACTGCTCCTTCAAATCTTTGATCTTTGTTAAAATACTATCCATGGAATCTCCTTCACTCATGTGCTTACTCTCCAATGGTTTTCAGAGGTAAGTGACATGAGCCTCATTCATTGCCTAGTATAAAGTGGTAAGTGCATCCCAAGCATCCTTTGCTATTCTGTGAGAGCGAATGTGAGGAATAATGGCATGTTTGATAGACAAGGCTATCAATGCATACACGTGAGCATCTCTGCCATCCCAACAAAGTTTCTCTACAATAGGTGCAGAAGGAACCATAGCATGAACAAGAACCTGAAGAATATCCCCATCTTCAACGTTATCTACATCACCTTTAGTAATTGTATTTGCAGGTGTAACAGGACATTTTTCAAGACCTTGCACAATATTCCATAGTCCTTTTGCAAGCAATACATGACACATCATATAAGCCCATAATGGGTGATTGGTATTGTCCAATTTATCCTCAACATCCAGCATACGGAATACATCACTACTTTTAGCCATGGCCACTGACTAAAGTACCCTGATTTAGAAAAATGATTGTATCTCAAAAAGTTGAACAGAATTACCCTATCGAGTTCTGCTAACCTGTAGCAGACTTTTAATCGCTTATATTGGCAAACCAAAACTTGTATATATCTTTGGCACAAAAAGATAAAATTATCTGCATATGCACTATGATGGTGTGTTTGAAGGCCAAAAGGAGCTCAAATTGCAATTTCAGCACCATATACTGAAGTCATTTTGAAGTCCTAATTGCCTTGAGTATGCTCACCAATTTTTGTCGGATTTTGAGGCTCTGATTGGATGGGTGTTGAAGAAGCTTGTTGTTGTAGTACTCCCTTGGGAAGCCTAGACCCTCACCACCTTGCATGGAAGCAAGAAGGAAGGCTCAAGAAGGACTCTCCTCTCATCCAACCCAACCTCCAACATGCCCATGTCACAGGTCATTAGCCCCAGGCTATGCCACATGCCCATGTCAAAATGGAAAGAAGGGTTGTCAAGGATCCTTGTCCATTTGCAAAATACAAGTAATGCAACTACTCTACAAGGAGATACATGCATGGTCACACATACACCTCACTTTCTCACACTCACAAAGACACAATACAAGAATGTACATAGTCTTAGAGTAAAAGAGAGTGTTCTTCCATTCATAAAGAATATGTACATGAGAGCACCTCAAACCAAGAGCCCCCCCTTTACAAAAATGAGGCTCTACATATAGGCTAAGCACATTTTCCCATGTGCTCCTTTTGACTCATCAAAAAGGGAATATCTCTAACTAACATATCTCTAGGAGATTCCGAAATCTCTTTTGTACCAAACAAATCCCAAGAATGTAGATGCATGGGATTTCTAAGTGGGACATTCCTTACATGTGCAAAAAAGGTGAATTACTTAAGATCCTCCAACATTATAGCATAAGGGAAATATTGAAAAGTTCTTAAGAGAGGTGTTCACATGGGCACATCTCCATTATACAGAAAAAGGTATTTTTGAGTACTAGAGCCGCCTATGATCAACAGAAAATGTGAGCAACTCCATTAAGCCAACACTCTCCCCCCTAAACTTTGTTGCCCTCGACAAAGCTAGAGAAGAGGAACATATATAGCTGAACTATTCCAAGTTGGAGTCTTCAAGTCTAGAAATCTTCAGGTCTACAAGTCTGTCTTCAAATCTTCAAGTTTCCATGAGTGCATGTCTTCAAGTCTATAGCAAGTCTTCAGCTCTTCAAGACTTCGATGATCTTTAAATTTGCAGCTCTTTAGTCTTCCAATCTGCAATTCTTCAGTCTTCAATCTTCAGATATGAACGACAGAATTCCCTTGGGGGCAGTCAGCTCAACATACATCCCACTATGCAATCCTATGTAGGACTGATAGAGCCTTCCCAGAGAGCTCCCAAACCTGAAATTAAAACATACGCAACAAGTAGACTGTATTTGGAAAATGAGTAGATAGTTAACTTTCATTCCAATTTTAGTTTTCACTTCAAGGAGCATCAGGTCCTACAAGACTTGCTCTACTAAAGGTAAGTCCTCATGAAGATTTGTTAGATTTTTCCAAAATTAACATGGTTGGGCTGAAGGTGCTCCATATCCTTGCAAATCAATGAAAAAAATAGCTCCAAGGAGCCCATGATAGCCTCATAGTTTGCCACATCTTTTACATCTTAAGTTGTGCCACAATTAATCGTTTTATGTTATCAAACCAGTATAGGTGTGACATGTTGTAGTGTAAAGCATGAAATGTTGTTGGTGTTTCTTTAAACGAATGTGCCATGGCTTTTGTTTCTTACTGTTTGTATAATATGCTTCAGATAGTTATGAGGATTTGCATAATATGAAGAAGTTGTTGCTAAAACATGATAAGATAGGCATGCAAAGAGTAGGACCCATTACTAGCAACCAATATAGACTATGATTACCCCATAAATGAGTCTTGATACTATAAAGACATGTGCCGAGTTGGTACTCTCAGCACCATCTGGCCATGGAAGTGTTCCCATGCAGAATTTTGGAGTTCTGTACCAGGCATGAAGGCCACACCTAAAGTATTGATCAATTAAAGCTTCTAGAGGAGGGGAAGCTTGTGGACATCATCCCCCATGGGGTAGTTAGATACATCCCACCTTCACATTCACTAAAGCATGTATTTCCAAAACACGCAAATGCATATGCATGGCACAAAGAACATCATTTTCACTCAGAGTATTCGCTGCTCTCTTAGATGCAAGTGAATGGAGAAAATCTTCTTAAGTGCATTGGGGCCTAGACACAATAAATCTCCCAACCTAGAAGCAATGAGCATCAAATATATAAACATCCAAGAATACATCCATTTTGGACATGATCCTATTAAAGTGGACAATCACACAAAACGCTATCCCAACTCTGGCTACTTGAACATGTCATTCATTCATGGCAAGAGAAAAGGTTAATCCTAAGTGGGGGAGTCACCCGACTCCAATCATAAATCAATCCTAGCATCCAACTCAAGTTGGGAGTAGAAGCCCAACATAAACAACATTCAAGAAAGCCATCCCTGCGTTAAACATAGATGCAAAGAGGCATGAACTGTGTTCCATATATCATACTTCAGTCCATTCTGACCATCCATGTTCAAAAAAGTCTTTTAAATATCATCATTTAGTCTGATGGATTGATAAATAAAATGAGTAGTGGATTCTTAGATGCTAGAAAAAACATGTACTCAGACCCCCCCAAGATGGTTGGGAAAGTGGAAAGCATAGTTTTACTTTGATCGCATGATGAAAGACTTAAAGAGGTACCCAAAAAAGCACAAGAAAAGAAACGAAGGAAGATGGGATTCATTAAATAGATTACATAAACGTGCCCAAAAGATACTCGAAAAAACATTATCGTACCCTTCATCCTTTATTTTGGTGGAAGATCAACCGACTTGTACACCAACCTACACTCCAAGACATACAAAGGGCAAATATAGTAATTGAAGGCAACAAATATACTTCAAGTCCCATATTGAACATGAGACTTGCCACTAGCAGCTCAAACCACAACATGCATAGAAAGGAGTTATGTGAGCCAGTGGCCAAGGGGAAAAGAAATGACCATGATATGCATGAAACAAGCTTCTCAATGTGCCACATATGACTGTACCATTAGAGTTGTCAAGACTGTTGTAGCCTCCTCTTAGGCAGCTTACAACCATGGCCCCCCCTATTGTGAAGAAAAACTACCTATCATCGATTCTTCTTCATGCACAAGATTCAACGTACATTGCTGAATAAGGCCATATTGTCCATCTCTGTACTGCTTTTTTTGACACTTGAAATGAAAAATGTATTTCTCAATTATAATGTGAATACTTGGGAAAATAGTATACTACGTGCACAGTAGCATCTCAATCCTCTAAACTATGAAAATTTGCTCATTCTCCATTCTATCCCAAAAAAATAGTGCCCTCTTTATTAGGGTCCCAAATACAATGCTCATACATCGAGGTTATTTCCACAAAGTGATGGCACAAGAACACTGGCCAAGACATCACATTATGCAAAACAAGCTTATAAACTAAGACGAGCTTCTTGGTGACTAGATTTGACTACAAATTCCAAATTTCCAAGATGCCTAAGTTTTCAATGGAAAAGCCACAACCACAATAACGTGAGTAAAGTTATGTTACAGATACCAGTGTTGGAAATTTCCAGCAAGTACTAAGAGTTTTAAGAGTTTAAGAGGATATGAGGATAGATATTGTAGTCATGAGCATTGACAAAATTCTTGGACGAGATGTAGAATAAATATTCCTTAGGCTATATATGTTGAAGAGTGACCAATCAACAAGACACTTATTGGAATGCATGAACGCATGGAAAAGCCACAACCACAATAACGTGAGTAAAGTTATGTTACAGATACCAGTGTTGGAAATTTCCAGCAAGTACTAAGAGTTTTAAGAGTTTAAGAGGATATGAGGATAGATATTGTAGTCATGAGCATTGACAAAATTCTTGGACGAGATGTAGAATAAATATTCCTTAGGCTATATATGTTGAAGAGTGACCAATCAACAAGACACTTATTGGAATGCATGAACGCATGGTCATGACATTGGGACAAGCATAATCGTTGGTGCCAAATGAGCAGCATGCATGCATCATGGTGAGGGCAAAGCATGGTAGTTCAGTTGGGAGGAGAGATCAAAAGGACACATGTGCATTCATGCATCAGCAACTGAATGATTTGCACTTGGAATAATAAGATTAATGGTACCATCTCTTCAATATTTTGATGTTATGGGAGAGGAAAGGGGAAAGCAGATCAGAAAGATATCATTCATAGGGAGTCCAACCATTACTCCCTAGTATACCTGAAAACTTCATTTTTTTCAATCACAGTGTGTATACAATAGTAACAAATACCATTACTCCAATGCGGTTGAGTGGTCCAAGATGCATTTGAACGTTGAGCAGTACAGCAATCATTTCCGGATAAGTTCCTCCATTCTGAGCACATGAGTATCCGTTACACAAATCACTGCTTGTAAAAACTTAGGAAGCCCATTAAGAAGTTTGTAGATTCTACTAAAACATCCCTCGACATCAAACTCAGAGAAGAGCACATAATCCAAATCACATAATTCTCTTAACAATGTAAGTCATATTTAAACGCAAATAAGCTCCTCCAATCCCGCAAGGATTTGGCTATGCATGGATAGAGCAACACAGAGATCGCATGTTCTTTTGAGCACATATGGGTGATACAATTAATGAACGACGACCAATAAGAAAATTTTTCCCAGCTCAAGACACATAAAGGGAGCAAATTGGGAAACAGAGCTCGACCTTGAATCAGGGAAGCCCATGCTAACACCCCCATTAGTAGAACATATGGAGCAAGGTGCATAATGAGGAAAAAGGCAACGAGTAGAGCGACAATAGTGCAAGAACCTTTACCTTGTCCACCCCATAGCTTTTGAGAAAAAGTAAGAGCCACACATGCTTTGAGTTCCCTTGTGCACACCCACCGTGTTGCCCATGTGAGCCTCAGAAAATCACATACCCTGTTGTGTGGCATGCAGAAGACAATGGAAAAGCTCCACCCAGGTACTGATTGTAGAGGTGGCCAAAATGGTCAGCTCCATACCCACTAGAAGCATCGGAGGGGGAGTCGAAAAGCTCAACGCCTTTAGGTGCAGCACACTTTCCACACAGATGGGGTGCAAGAAGCCTCACCCTGCCCTCGCAGTTTTGAAGCAATGGGGGAGCTTGTGCATAGCTCAACCCCACTAGCATGAGAAAGGAAGAAATTTGTGTGACTCGGATATGATGTAGATAGAGAAGGGTAGGGAGAGGATGATTCTACCCCCAATCACCCCGACGTGCAAAATAAAGAGAGGGAAGGTGAATTAACTTTCCCTCCATGTCCATATCAAAAACAAAGAAATTCTTGTCCAACAATAAATAATCAAGGAGAGATATGATGCTCATGTATGTTGGTGCATTTTACCCAAGCCTACATGCTTGATATATTTGATATCATCCTCATTTGTAAGTCACATGAGTAGTCATGTGAACACCTCTTGTAAAAGAGTTCATTTTTATCTCTTGTAATTGAAAAAAGAAAAAGGAAAAGGATGGCTTACCTCATGCATGATGTAAAAGCAATTTCGTGGCTCTAACTACCAAAACCCACGAATTTTTGAGCTGAGGGAATATCTCCTAACTTTGGGGATCACTTTTAGGTGGAGCCATTCAAAACTCCCTCCACGAATAGCTATAAAAGGAGCAAGAAGGAAGAGGCGAGTAGCAAGCCTTGTACGTGACCACTTCATGTCATTTTGTAGAGATTGAAGAGCTTACTCCATAGTTCTATCATTCTACTCCCATTGTGCAAAGATTCATTGCCAATGTGGTTGTAATCATATGTGAATCTATACATTTATCATCATTTACTTCTCTGTTTTGTTCTCTGCTATACTCATTCAGAGCAGTACCTTCATGTCATATCTCGAGTTCTACTGATCCTTTTTCAGTGATTTAATGTGCGTTGGATAGCTCTTACTGTCTAGTTTCTGCATATAAATTTTCAAGGTCATTGGATTTATAATTTTGGAGATATCTGCATTTTACTGCTCACTGGTCTATCTCTGCAGAGCCCCGAGAATGGTGGGCATGTTCCAGAAATTGATAAATCTTGTTCTCAGTGCTTAGTCCATCATTTGAAGTGTTTTAACTTGGATTAGGAAGCTTGATAAGTCTATTTGCTATGCCCAAAAGGAATTTTTCTAATTCCTACCAGGTTGAGAGCACTGTTCATTTTTTCCAGCAGGTGTATGTCCAAAAATAGCAAGTTTTGGGAGCTAGTCATTTCGCAACTAGTCTGTCTTGACTTAAACTCTTGGGATACATGTTCCAAAGTACTTGGCTGATATTTTGGTGGATTTAGGAAGCTCAAAGGGTCTACTAATCAACTCTGAAGTCTCAGTTGGCTGGTGCGAAGCTGGTTGTAGCGGCACCTACTCATCTTTGGATTGCATCCACCATCTCTCTTCACAGTGGTATCAGAGCATAGTCAAGCAACATGGGAGATGGATTTCCATCAACAATTGACAAATTGGATCGAAACAACTACCCGGCATGGTCTCTAAGGATGGAGGCTTACCTTCAAGGGAGGAATCTATATGGATTCATATCCGGAGATGAAGCAATGCCAACCATGAGGAACAAAGGGCAACCATCACATGAAGAAGTGGAAGGACTTTCGAATTGGTGTTCGAAGGATGCACTTGCAAGGTCCTATATTCTAAACTCAATCTCTGATTTTCTTTTACCTCATTTCAAGGGATGCAAGACATCAAGAGAGACCTAGAATGCACTTGCTTCTTTCTTCTCTTCCAACACTCGAGCAAGGAAGAACCAATTGTGGATGGAGTTCACAACAATGAAGAAAAGCCCGAAGCAAAATGTGACTGATTATGTCACAAAGATGAAGGAGATTTCCGACCAACTTGGAAGCATTGGAGAGGTAATTGAAGAGGAGCAAATCATAAGACAAATCATGAATGGAATCAAAGCAAACGACAAGTGGGAGTCATTCACAACAGCCATGGATTTATACATGGATATGCATGTACCCGACCTCAACACACTCATGGGCCAACTCTTCACTCATGAAGCAAAGATTAGCAAAGGTGGTGAGTCCTCAAGAGGTAATCAAACTTCTGCCTTATATTCTGATAAAGCTAAGGTCAAGGACAAGTCAAAGAATAGGAAGAATGAAGATGAAGGAAGCTCTTTCCAAGCAAACTTTGCAGGTAGAGGAAGAGCTAGAGGAAGAGGCAGAGGTGGAAAGCAAGGCAGGGGGAGATTCCAATCATCTCAACCTTGCAACATATGTGGCTTATCTAACCATACTACTAAAGAATGTTTCAGGAACCCGAGGAACTCAAGAGGAAGAGGATTCAATAGAGGTGGCTATGGATCAAATAGAGGTAGATACAATGGAGGCTACAACAACAACAACTACTACAACAACAATTACAACAACAACAACAACTATCAAAGTGGCCATAGAGGAAGAAGAGATTACAATAACTATGCAGAGGACCAAAGTCAAGAAGATTCATTATTGATTATGAATCTATCAGCGAAGAAGGGTAAGGATGATGATCACATATTTTACATTGATTTGAGATGCTCGAACCATGTAGTAGGAAATGTGGCTTTACTTTCTGATTTGGAAGATCCTCATAACAAGCATGAAGTGCAGACAGGAGATGACACAAAGCACTCAGTGGAGAAGATAGGTAATGTGAAGACATCAGATGGGAATATGAACCTCTTAAGCAAAGTCTTGTATGTCCCTACAATTACCAAAAATTTAATAAGTGTTGGATAGATTGTTGAAAAAGGATTGCAGGTTAGATTCAACCGATTTGGAGCATATGTTGAAGACCCAAGGAAAGGCTTTCAAAGGATTGCCAAAGGAGAAAAGACAGGAAGGCTTTTCACTTTTGAAGTGGAAGATACAAAGAACATAGCTTTGTTTAGCTATGGATCTCAAACTCTTACAGAGTTGGAGATATGGCACAAAAGGCTTGCTCACATTGGTGAGAGGACACTCAAACAGATTTGCAAGGACCAAAGTGTACTTGGTTTGCCTAATATCACAAGGCAACACATGATTTATAAGTGTGAAGCTTGTCAACTCGGCAAGGCTCATAGACAACCTTTCAATAAGAAAGGATATATGTATCAAAATCCTTTGGATCTAGTGCACACGGATGTGTGGGGTCCAAGTAAGGTGCCATCTATATCAGGCTCAAGATATTATGTGTCTTTCATAGATGATTGTAGCAGGTGGACCATTCTGTTTTTCATGAAGCACAAGGATGAAGTGTTTAATTGCTTTAAGAAGTATATTGCTCTTGTTGAAAACCAAACAGGTAGGACTTTGAAACGACTCAGATCATATGGTGGAGGAGAATACTTCTCTTTTGAATTTGATGCCTTGTTGCATGAAAGAGGGATTAAAAGGGAAGTCACTACAAGGTATACACTCGAACTCAATGGTGTAGCAGAGAGGAGGAACAGAGCTATTCTCGAAGCAGCAAGGTCCATGCTCAACGAAAAGGGATTGCCAAACTACGTATGGGCAGAGGCTATGTCTACAGCCACATATCTCATAAATAGACTTCCATCTAAGTCACTAGATGGAACCACTCCATATGAAGTGTGGAATGGAAGAAGACCTAGTCTAGAGCATTGTAAAATCTTTGGATGCTTAGCCTATGCTCACATTCCTTCTCAAGTAAGAGGGAAATTGGATCCTAAGGCAGAGAAGTGTGTATTCATTGGTTATGATCAAAACAAAAAAGGATATAGATTGTACAATCCAACCAATAAAGGATTTTTTGTAAGTAGAGATGTAATTTTTGATGAAAACAAATCATGGTTTGATGATGATAGAAAAGTGAAGCTGCCTTATGACTTGGATGAAGATTTTCCATCACTTCAACCAAAGGAGCCAAAGCAGATTGAAGAAAGTGATTCGGAGATTGACCTAGAAGACTTGGAAAGACCAAAGCTATGGAAGAACAAAGGAAAAGCAAAGATGCAAGATGCTACATATGGACCCGAGAGCTCACATCAACCACTTAGAAGGTCTTCAAGGGAGAAGAAGAAACCAGAGAGGTTTGGTTATGATACTTCTTTGGTCACCAAGCACTCAATCTACATTGCAAAGGATTCAACCAATGAAGAACCTACCACATTTGAAGAAGCACAAAGCAAGAAAGCTTGGAGAGATGCAATGGATGAAGAAATGGAAGCCTTGAAGGAGAATGACACTTGGGAGCTTGTACCTAACAAGCCATCTATGAAGATAATCAGATCTCGATGGATATACAAAATCAAGAGGAATCCAGATGGAAGTATAAATAGACACAAAGCAAGGTTAGTTGCTAAAGGGTTTGCTCAAACCCATGGTATTGATTATGAGGAGACTTTCTCTCCTGTTGCAAAAATGCCTACAATTAGGGTTCTCATTAGTCTTGCTGCATTTAGAAATTGGAATCTTTATCAACTTGATGTAAAGAATGCTTTCTTGAATGGATGGATTTCTGAGGAAGTGTATATGGCACAACCTCCTGGATATGAGGATGCACATCATCCTAACTATGTATGCAAACTAAAGAAAGCTTTGTATGGATTGAAGCAAGCTCCAAGAGCTTGGAATTTCAGATTGGTGACTTATTTGCAGGACCAAGGATTCAAAGCTAGCAAGGCGGATACCTCTTTGTTCATAAAGAGGAATGGATCTGAAGTGATCTATTTATGTGTGTATGTTGATGATATTATTATCACAGGCAATGATCTTGAAGGAATCAAACAGGTAAAGAGTCAAATGAAGGAGGAGTTCAAAATAAGTGACCTCGGACCACTCACTTATTTTCTTGGATTGGAGTTGATCTACACAGATTCAGGTATATACATCACACAAAGGAAGTATGTCCATGACATGCTCGTCAAGTTCAAGATGGAAAATACCAAGTGTGCAGGTACACCTATGGAGCAAAATCATAAGCTTAGTGCTTATGAAGGAGAGCCAATTGAAGACATCACAAGCTATCAAAGCTTGGTTGGAAGTTTGAACTATGCAACACTCACAAGGGTGGATATATGCTATAGTGTTAGCATATTGAGTCAGTTTATGCATAAGCCGAGAAGACCACATATGGAAGCGGCCAAGAGAGTCCTCAAGTACCTAAAGGGGACCATGAATGAAGGTTTGTTCTATTCATATACTTCAGATATTGAGCTAAAGGTCTACTCAGATGCAGATTGGGCCGGATCTAAAGATGATAGAAGAAGCACATCAGGGTATATATCATTTGCAGGTTCAAAAATCATTTCTTGGTCATCGAAGAAGCAACCAACCGTGGCATTATCTTCTACTGAAGCAGAATATAGAGGTTTGGCTAATGCAACTCAAGAAATCATGTGGTTAAAGTCTTTGTACACAGATCTTGGACTTCATTCTTCAACACCTCATATTTTTGGTGACAACACAAGCTCACTACATCTAGCAGCTAATCCGGTATACCATGCTAGAACCAAGCATATTGAAGTCCACTACCATTATGTAAGGGAGAAGCTATTGAGCAAGGATATTCAACTATCCTATGTCTCTACAGATATGCAATGTGCAGACATGTTGACTAAAGCTCTTGATGGTACAAAGTTAAGTAGATTCAAGTTGATGATTGGCTTGTAGGAAATCAAGGACAATTGAAGACTTATTTGGAGGCCAAGCATGTTAGGCTTGAGGGGCAGCTGTTGGTGCATTTTACCCAAGCCTACATGCTTGATATATTTGATATCATCCTCATTTGTAAGTCACATGAGTAGTCATGTGAACACCTCTTGTAAAAGAGTTCATTTTTATCTCTTGTAATTGAAAAAAGAAAAAGGAAAAGGATGGCTTACCTCATGCATGATGTAAAAGCAATTTCGTGGCTCTAACTACCAAAACCCACAATTTTTTGAGCTGAGGGAATATTTCCTAACTTTGGGGATCACTTTTAGGTGGATCCATTCGAATTCGAATTCAAAACTCCCTCCAAGAATAGCTATAAAAGGAGCAAGAAGGAAGAGGCGAGTAGCAAGCCTTGTACGTGACCACTTCATGTCATTTTGTAGAGATTGAAGAGCTTACTCCATAGTTCTATCATTCTACTCCCATTGTGCAAAGATTCATTGCCAATGTGGTTGTAATCATATGTGAATCTATACATTTATCATCATTTACTTCTCTGTTTTGTTCTCTGCTATACTCACTCAGAGCAGTACCTTCAGAAGGTCATATCTCGAGTTCTACTGATCCGTTTTCAGTGATTGAACATGCGTTCGATAGATCTTACTGTATAATTTTTGCATATAAATTTTCAAGTTCATTGGATTTATAATTTTGGAGATATCGGCATTTTACTGCTCACTGGTCTATCTCTGCAGAGCCCCGAGAATGGTGGGCATGTTCCAGAAATTGATAAATCTTGTTCTCAGTGCTCAGTCCATCATTTGAAGTGTTTTAACTTGGATTGGGAAGCTTGATAAGTCTATTTGCTATGACCAAAAGGAATTTTTCTAATTCCTACCAGGTTGAGAGCACTGTTCATTTTTTCTAGCAGGTGTATGTCCAAAAATAGCAAGTTTTGGGAGCTAGTCATTTCGCAACTAGTCTGTCTTGACTTAAACTCTTGGGATACATGTTCCAAAGTACTTTGCTGATATTTTGGTGAATTTAGGAAGCTCAAAGGGTCTACTAATCAACTCTGAAGTCTCAGTTGGCTGGTGTGAAGCTGGTTGTAGCGGCACCTACTCATCTTTGGATTGCATCCACCATCTCTCTTCACAATGTACACGCTCTTCACCCGAACTTGAAAATTTGTATTTATATGTGTTAAGAAAATAAAAGTTCTTTCATGTAGATTGAAGGGGATCCGATGATTATATTTTTGAAACAATAGTAAAGCTTCCAAACCTTCACATATTTGAATTCCTCCCACCTTTTTTTTGTTTTTTGGGTTTATCTTGAAATAGAAAAGACAAGATAGAAGACTACCCTTCCCCCAATCCAAGGCAAACACCAATTTCAAGAAATGTCAGAGATGGATGGTGATGCCAACTGTGTGGAGATGTGTGTATGAGAGAGATAGATAGAAGGGGGGTTAGGGGATGTTTTTGTGAAACAAACAAAAATGATCTAAAACTACCCTACAAAAACAAGAAAATGGGGAGCTAATGGTCCAAAGGAAGGGGGTAAATGCCATGCAAGAACTCAATCCTATGCCAATGAACAGAGAAATTGCAACACAATACTTTACCACACGTTCTTGAGCTCTCCAACTGATGAAAGGCCGATCTCCCCAGCAACGGTGCCAAATTATGTTGTTGTAGTACTTCCTTGGGAAACCTAGACCATCACCACCTTGCATGGAAGCAAGAAGGAAGGCTCAAGAAGGACTCTCCTCTCATCCAACCCAACCTCCAACATGCCCATGTCATAGGCCATCAGTCCAGGTTGTGCCACATGCCCATGTCAAAATGGAAAGAAGGGTTGTCAAGGATCCTTATCCATGTGCAAAATACAAGTAATGCAACTACTCTACTCACACAAAGGAGAGACATGCATGGTCACACATACACCTCACTCTCTCACACTCACAAAGACACAATACAAGAATGTACATAGTCTTAGATTAAAGGAGAGTGTTCCTCCATTCATAAAGAATATGTACATGAGAGCACGTCAAACCAAGAGCCCCCCTTTACAAAAATGAGGCTCTATATATAGGCTAAGCACATTTTCCCATGTGCTCCTTTTGACTAGTCAAAAAGGGAATATATCTAACTAACATATCTCTAAGAGATTCCAAAATCTCTTTTGTAACAAACAAATCCCAAGAATATAGATGTGTGGGATTTCTATGTGGAAAATTCCTTACATGTGCAAAAAAGCTGAATTACTTAAGAGCCTCCCACATTATAGCATAAGGGAAATATTAAAAAGTGCTTAGGAGAGTGTTCACATGGGCACATCTCCATTATACAAAAAAAGGTATTTTCGAGTACTAGAGGGGTGCCTATGATCAAGAGAAAATGTGAGCAACTCCAATAAATGTGAGCAACTCCAATAAGCCAACAACACCCTAGATGAAGCGGTGATATGCTCTAATACCAATTGTGAGACATGTGGAAGCACGCAAACAACACACAAAAGAAGAAGAAGCTTGAAGCATAACACACAATACTCAATGTATTACCAAGAGAATGTACAAAGATAAGTAACCCATTAGGGTTATAGGCATATATACAAGTTGGGGGAAAAAGATTTCCTAAAGAGGGAAAAAAGTTCCCCGATAGTCCTAGTGAGTTCACACACATCACTACCTAATTATATCAACAAGGATAAGGTTAGAGCCATAGCAGAATTATCACAACCTAGAACAATAAAGGAAGTACAAGCCTTTATGGGACATTGCATATATTATAGATGATTTATGCACATGTATGCAATAAAAGCTAAATCCCTTTATAACCTCTTAACAAAATTTGAGTGGAAGGAGGAATGTGAAACATCCTTGTTGAAGCTCAAGGTCAAGGACAAAGCATGGAAGTGCATCAAGGAAGTGGACACACAAGAAGAAGGAGCATATAGGGAGCTCCGAGAAGCACATGTCAAATTTTCAGAAGAAATCCTTATAAAAATAGTGATTTTTATCACTAAAAACCATTGTAAATACCATTTTCCATTTTTGTAACTCCATTTTGTTCAAGTCGAGGAGTCCTTGAGCTTGAGGAGTATTTGAACTATCATCCTACCAATTTTTATAATTTTTAGACTCCGTTTGAGCCCCCAAATAAGCCCTGGAACCTATTTTTTAACTAGGCCGGACACTAGGTCTGGACAGGGCCAAAACCACTCAAAAAACTATAAAAAGGTCTGGAGACCTCGAATAGTTATAGTCCTTTGCTCTTGCGTTTGTGAAGCTCCCTCTTGTTTTGTAGCTCCTCTTTTGCTTTGCTTCAACTCCAGCTCTGATGATAAAGCTTCAGCACCAAGTTTGCTCTGATACCAACTGTGGAGAATGAGTTCTCCTATGCGCAATGGAAGTGTGTAGTGAACCCTTGTATGTCCAGCACTTGGACAAACATCTGCACCTTAGATAGCTTGCTGCTCTCAAGACAAAACTCAAATGGACTTGATACTTTAGTCAATCAAAGTAGACAAGGAGAGCTTTCTAACAAGCTATAAACGACTTAATTTGGACAAGTTTTGATTAGGAAACACAACTGTCAAAGATGAACTACCTGTCCACACAGGTATGCTGAAGAATTGAGCTTCACTCTCGGACTGATAGCTCTCTGAATATATATCCTTTGAGAAAGATATTTGGTATAGAGAAAGTAGACACAAATAGCTTTCCAATAAGCTAAAAAGCAAGTAATTTGGATGAGTTTTGTTCAGGAAGCGCAACTCATCAAGATAGACCACTTGCACACATAAGTACACTATAAAATTGGACTTTACTCTCTGACAGATATCTCACAGAATATGAATGATCTGAATGAGATATTTGAGACAGTGAAAGTGCATGCTAAGGGCTTTCCAACAAGACAAAAAGCACGCAATTTGAATATGTTTTGGTTGGGAAACTGAACCAACCAAAATAGACTACCTATCTACACACGTATACTAAAAAACTAGACTTCACTCTTTCATTGATATCTCACAAACTACATAAGCTTTCAAAGAGATATTTGGTATGAAAAAAGTACAAGATATAAGCTTTCCAATGAATGTTTAAACGCACAAAATGGTTACATATGCACTGAGATATGAGCTCTGCAACAGAGCTGTGTACAAACTAACGTGCGATTGGAAGGAGTCTAAGGGAAAACCAAAATGACAAAATGGCTAGATCCGACTACTGGGAGCTCTTGCCTCTTTCTCTCCTTGTTTTGAATGTGCTCTCACTTCACTTTTATAACCAATGAGCATGTGAAGAAGTTTGTGCCTTCTTCTTAACTCACCACTTTCTCCACTACATGCTACTAACTACAAGGCAAGATATTGTATCTCTTACTCATCATGAATTTTGACTAGACTTTTTCTTTTATTATTTTTTTCCTTTTTTCCTCTACTCTTTCTTTATCTTTATATTTGGTAAATTTATCCAAGCATGGCTCATATGAAAATGAGCTTGTACATTTATCTTCAACAAACTACAAATAGTACACGATTGGGGAACCAACTCCTTGTACTTACAACACTTAGGGGTCACCACCAAGGTCAACTTGAAGGATTACACCTTCAGAGATGTACCACCCCTACAGTGGAATCCTATCCACAAAGCAAAAGAAGATTCTATCTCTGTGCATTCTGGAAGTTCACCTGATCCATCATGGCTGCATGAAGATACTCACTTGTGGATGTGCAAGGTCGCAGAGGAAGACGAAAAGTGCATAAAAGTGAGAGAATAAGGAACTTCTCAAGGAGAAAGATCAATTAAAGACCCAGCCTATACACCGATGATCTTTCCAGACGAGGAATTTGAGCCTCATGGTTGGGCAGAAATCTTGGCCACCATGGGCATTGCTATCAATGAAGAACAGTGGACACCTCATTGTGATGAGGAGGGTTATGATATTTCAGTGTTCATGTGTCAACCCTTGTTGGAAGAATGTGACCCTAGTGAGATCATAGAAGAAGAAGAGAACGATGATGATCTAGAGTCCATTGTGATGGATAGTTGCTTTAATTCAGAAAAGCACTACTTAGAAGATGTAGGAGTATTTAACCAACACGAAGAAGAACCTCTCCCAAGCATTAAAACGGTAAATTCAAAGGATAGAATTGAAGGTAGTAAAAAGAAAAATAAAAGAAAGGCAGTGAAACAAGAAGAGGAGGAATCATTGTTTGAAGTACCAGAAAACTTCAAGAAATATGAAGTGGAAGACCAAAAAATTGTGGTACGAATGCCTAAGAGAGAGGCCATTATAGGAGAAGCATATGAAAATAAAGAAAAGACCAAAAAGATTGTAGTGACCATTGAAGGGAACGAAGAGAGATGTACATACATAAGAGATGACCTAAGTGCAAAAGAAGAAGTAGAGCTTGTAGCTCTATTAAGGGAATATAGGGACGTGTTTGCATGGCACTATAGAGATTTGAAGGGATTAGATCCAAAAATTTGCTCTCATACTATCCCCATGACTGTTGATGCCAAACCCACCAAAAAAAAGCCCTACACATATAATGACACTTATGCAGCTAAAATAAAAGAAGAGATTGATAGGTTGGTTGAAGCTGGATTTATCTATGAGATTGAGCATACTGAATGGGTGTCCCCCATTGTAGTGGTGCTCAAGAAGAATGGAAAATTGCGAGTGTGTATTAATCTGAAAAAAGTTAATGCCGCTACGATAAGAGATAGTTATCCGCTTCCAATCACTGAACATCTATTGGAGCGTGTTACAGGCAAAGAAGTTTATAGCTTCCTTGATGGGTTTTTAGGTTACAATCAAGTAGCCATTGCCCCAGAAGATCAACATAAAATAGCTTTTGCCACAAAGTGGGGGATCTTTGCATTCGTGTGATGCCATTTGGGCTCACCAATGCACCTGCAACATTCCAGAGGCTCATGTGTCATGTCTTCAAAGAGTTCTTGCAAAAGAGCTTAGAAGTATACGTGGATGATTTATGTGCTCATTCCCAAGAAAGAAAATACCACATCCCTGAGCTCAGACAGATCTTCAACAAGTGTAGAGAATATCAAGTGTGTTTGAACCTAGAAAAGTGTGCGTTCATGGTACGACAAGGTAAAATCTTAGGTCACATTGTTTCTAAGAATGGGATATCCACAGACGTGGACAAAGTAAAAGCCATTGCAGAATTGCCGAGGCCACGGAACATTAAAGAGGTTCAAGCCTTTATGGGCCATTGTCGATATTATCCTAGGTTCATCCACATGTATGCAATCATAGCCAAACCTCTTTATGCCTTTCTAACAAACTTTGAGTGGAATGTTGAATGTGAAAAATCCTTCAGTGAGCTAAAACGATGTTTGTGCTCAGCACCAATACTAACCACTCCTGATTGGAATAAACCCTTCCATGTCCATGTAGATGCTTCCAATCATGCAATAGGATGTGTGCTAGCACAACCCATAGGTGAAGGAAATCTAGATTTACCCATTGCATATGCTAGTAGACAGTTGAACATAGCTAAACGAAATTATACCACACCAAAAAGAGAAGGCTTAGGCATGGTATATGCCGTGAAGAAGTTTAGAAACTATCTATTGACCAATAAGTTCAAGTTTTTCATTGATCATCAAGCTTTACTATATTTGGTCAATAAACATTGCAATACAGGCTGCTTAGTAAGATGGTTCCTCTTACTAATGGAATACGACTTTGAAGTTGTTGTCAGGAAAGGTAGGACCTGTTGAGATATCAAGCTCAACATGTGATGATCCAGGATGACACGTACCAGTTTTTCGTTTCTCTGACATGTATAGTGGTCACGCCAGTATATGTCACGGATACTTCATTGAGCTTTATTAGATATATCTACCGAGAGTGATGGCACATTTGTTTCTTGACAGCTCACTCATTCGCGGACATTAGGTTTTTCCTTATGTACTCATCTTTATATATTGCACTAGTTGTACTCTTGTTTTTAGGTCATTCTTGTACATTCCTTTTTATGTAATACAAGAAGAAGAAGAAGAAGAAGAAGAAGATTATTCTTCCTTGCCTCAATCTGTGTGTGTGCTTCTCCTTGAGAGTAAGAGTGTGTGAGTGAGCTCTCTTCCTTATCTCCTTCCTCGTGACATGGTATCAGAGTTAGGTTGGCTATAGAGAGCTCGTGGAGAAGGTGACGCTGAAGACTACGCGGCAAGGCGTGGAGAAAACGCGATTTCACAAATGGCCTCTATTTGCTATGGCGTGAAGGTAGAAGACTCAAAATATTTTCGGGATTTATCCATTTAGGGTCACTCATTTTTGTCAGATCGAAGTTTCGGAGCCATCTTGACCCTCGTTTCGAGCTCGCAAGGTGGGGCCCACAGAAAAACCAGGTCAGTTTCAAAAACTGTAACTTGTGTTGTGTTTGGCAACACTCATATATTCTACATCCAGAATTTCAAGCGATTCCGTGTACTGTTGATACACAAAAACTGTGTTTTTCTGAGATCGAATTGTCACGTCATAGTGCGACAGTGTTCAAGCAGAAGTGCTGCTTGTAGTGTTTTGAAGTGTTGTGAATTGCTGCAGAAATGGCAAACGCAGATGGAATGAGTCAGCTTATGAGCGATAAGCTGGACAAGAACAACTTCCATGCTTAGAGATTCAGAATGACGAATTCCCTGATGGGAAAAGGCTACTGGAACTACATCGAAGGAGAGAATGAAAATGCTCCACAGTTGCCAGAAAGGAATCGGACTGCAGATCAGGTAAGAGCATATGAGGAATGGAATCAAGGAGCACGAAAGGTAATGTAGTGGCTATCTGTTAGCATACATGATAGCGTGATTGGGCACATACAGGATGCCAAGACTCCAAAAGAGGCTTGGAATAGTTTGGTCACATTGTACGAGACCAATACAAAGGCACAGAAATTGCAACTCAAGAACCAGCTGCATACATTGGAGACAAAGAGCATGTCGATAAGTGACTACACTCTGAAAATCAAAATCATATGTGAGTCACTTGCATCTATTGGTGTGAATGCAGATGATGATGATAAGGTGGAAGTGTGCCTTCGTGGTTTGGAGCTGCATATAAGCAGTTCAGAACATCTATACAGACTTGGTATAGAGAAAATATTCCGAATTTTGCTGATTTGGTATCCATGCTGTAGGCTCCAATAGGCCAAGAGGGCCTTGCCGATTCCTCACGTCCTCTGATCATGCACCGATTGATCGCCCAAAATTGGAGGGGTAGATCAAAGATGCCACCAATCTTGAATTGGATCCTCAAAAATAGGCACTCGTCATGAACAGTGGGTGGCATTCCTCCACCTTCACTTTTACCAATTACACTTTTACTGTCACTTTCCATAAAAATCTGAGACCCTTATTATATGCCGCCCGTGATATCAGTCTGACCCTCAGTCATTGGAATGCAGGACTACTCTCAGTCTCCTCAATAAGCGAGTTTTAATGTTCACATAGGTCGGACAAGTAATTTCAATGCCTTTAACTCCATCTGCCTTCAAATGGCTCTCCGTGGAAAGGAGACCATCAGAGGTGGCCAGCCAACGAGGGAGGGGGAAGGAGGGTGAAAGAGAGAGAGGGAGGATTCAAGTGGATGCGGGATGGAGAGCAATTCGGGTGAAGGGGGGGAGGTTAAGGAGAATTTGGGTGGGAGTGGGAGGGATAGGGAGGCGAAGGGGGCGCTGGGGGCGCTGAGGGGCACTGTGGGAGGGGATGGTGGGGAGTGGCGGGTCAGGCGGGGAGGGGGGTGGTAAGGTGAGGGGCTGGGTGGTGGAGTGAGGGGGTGGTGGGTAGAGGCGGGGATGGTGGAGATTGAGGGGGGTGGTGGAGTGAGGGTGTGGTGGTTAAAGGCGGGGCTGGTGGGGATTGAGGGGGGTGGTGGTGGACTGTGGGGTGGGGTCAGCGGAGAGAGAGAGAGAGAGAGAGAGAGAGAGAGAGAGGAGGAGGGGCACGCGGGGCACTGAGGGGGACGTGGGGGCGGGGTCAACGGGGCAGTGGGGCAGGGTCAGCAGGGGTAGAGAGAGAGAGAGAGAGAGAGAGAGAGAGAGAGAGAGGAGGGGCACATGGGGGGCTGAGGGGGACGTGGGGGCGGGGTCAGCGGGGCAGTGGGGGTGGGGTCAGTGGGAAGAGAGAGAGAGAGAGAGAGAGAGGGAGGGAGGGAGAGAGAGAGAGAGAGAGAGCAAGGAGGAGGGGCACGCAGGGGGCTAAGGGGGACGGAGGGGCAGGGAGAGAGAGAGAGAGAGAGAGAGAGGGAGAGAGAGAGAGAGAGAGAGGGGAGAGAGGAGGAGGGCCATGCAGGGCGCTGTCGTAGAGATTCATATCTCTACTCTCGCATCTACTTGCATCAAATCCGAACATTTTTCGGATCAAAAGTTCACGATATGATTTATGGATATGAGAGAAAACTTCTCTCCCAAAGTCATGAATACAAACAACCACAATGCCTTGGCTCATTTCAAACTGATATGTAAATACAACGTTACTTTGTTCGAGGAATCCTTTTTCTTATAATTTTGGGTGAAGCTCTAAATACTAGAGTGTAATGTTTAGTTGGAAAAGAGTGGATGCGTGTGGCCATGCACAATAGGATTGGAGGATGTGTTGTCTCTATTAAAAGGGACTCCAAGGGAAATAAGGGGCATGCCTACTTCTTGGAAAAAGGTAGTAAAAGAGGGATCACAACTCACAGAGAAAAAGGAGGATCGCTAACGAAAGAGGATGCAGAGAAAAAGGCGCAACTTCTGGAGTGTTGGGATCCTTGTATATATTTCTTCTGCAGGCGCAACCAAGAGTGAGAGGGAGACACAGAGAAAGAGATTCAGCATCAGAAGAACGACCTCATCTTGACATTGAGAACGATTAGTAGAGGATTTCGTGGCTGTCTTTGTTCACGCAAGGGAGAGGTATAAAAGCTAGGTGTTGAGTCTATCTGAGAGATCTGAGGAGCACGCACATATCTGAGAGGAAGAAGGAGGTCAATTCGACAAGCTTCTCTGGTAGTAATGTTTTGATGAGGGGCAGGCCATTCAGATAGGAAGTGGTGCAAGGAAACAAAAAGACAGATCTGCTCGAAGGATCTGAGGCGCATATGAAGGGACCTTCCAGTGAAAAAAGAGTTAGAGTTTGGAGCTATCATGGTAGATGAGAAAGTTGGAGAGAAGCCTCTGCACGTAGCGCATCTGCCAACGTTTTTCTAGTGCTGCAAACGTTCAATGGAAGTGTTCAAGTCAGATGAACAGCAATTCTTTGGCTTTGTTTGTGCTTGTCATGAAGACAAAATCCACGAAGAAACGGAATTCGCTGATCTGAAAAACCACGACAAACGATGATTGGAAATTCGATGCAGTCAGGTTAAAACTAAGTGACGATATGAATTTCTTTCTGTACCTATCATGATCTGTTGCACACGTCTCTGTTGATTATGTGATTACTCTGCAATGCTCTGTGCTAGTTATTTTTTTAGGAAAGGATTTCTTTCTCTTTCTCACATGCATAATCTAGATAAACTATACTGTTGATTTCTATTCGTACATAATCTACAATGTTCTCCGATCTCTGATCAGCTCTATTAAGTTTGCGCTTATATTAGAAGATTGTCAGTTCTATTAAGCTTCCAATACACGATTTATTTGAGCTCAGTAATACAATCTGTTTTGTTTGAGAACGCTCTCCCCGCAGATGATGTAAATCCTCGATTCTTTGATCCTCTCCTCTGACGCCAGTCGCTTTGTAAATGGTAAGATGCTCATTATGCTCTCTCAAAGATAAAGATAGGTGTTGCTCCGACAAACGCTTTGCCTCTTTCTGCACACCTGTGAAGTAATCGTGTAACTTCATGAACAGACCCATTCAACTGTAGACTCTGAAAACAACAATAAAGTTTTATTTCATTGATTCTGAGTTTTATTCTGATGAGTATATTCTATAGTAAGTGTTTTCAGGTGATAGGTTCTGACTACATTTGGAGTGTCGCCTCACAAGCTCTGGACTTTTGATGTTCTACACACTCGCAATTGTGATGCCTTTGGATGCACAACATCAACGACGACAATGCACGTATCTTAACACTGATTATTCACTGTGTGTCACAATTTGTTTCTAATTTATATTCAGCGTAGCGTTTGTTTTCTGACGAGAAGTCAAAGTTTTAACAAATGACACGTATTACGAACTCTAATTAAAGACGTGGAAACATCGTTTTTAAAGTCATCAAACCAAGAAGTTTTTGACATAAAAAGAGACGGCAAGACTCAGATAAATTTTATGAAGGATGCATGGTATATGAGTGATTTGAATTGAGCATCTTTTATCCATATCTAAGACTGTAACCGTACATTTATGCATTATGTTATTATAATTGAAATCTTGCCAACCGATTCCTTATGGTCTTTTGATCATCACTTTGTGCTTCCATGATAATACCTATTTAAAGTTCAGCTTTTTCGCGTTCCATAAAACTAAGTCCGTCAATAATACCTCGGATTTTTTTGTAATATTGAACAAACCAGACTCGTTACTAAAGAAGAATTATTTCATAATCGTTTGTTTTCAGAGGAAACGTTTTTATTACTTTATGCTTATCACATGGATTTGCAAATTATGTAAAGTTTTCTTATAACTCTTAATTCTACTATCTTTGATCTTCACCTAATTATTGCCTTGAGTTTATATGCTCTTTGAGTTTCGACCATACCTCCCTCTACACAAGATAAAGTATGATGAGCAAGTGATGAATTATCTCTAGACTTCTTGATAAGAGAATATGCTTTTGCAATTTCCTGACTCATTATCTTTTGAGTTTCAATGGATAACCTGAGCTTGCTCCATGCACCTTGCGTGCGTCGTTATTTTTGGCGGTCGCCCTGATCCACCGGCCGTCCCTTTCACGCCGACAGCGCTGAGGGGGACGTGGGAGCGGGGTCAATGGGGCAGTGGGGCGGGGTCAGCGGAGAGAGAGAGAGAGAGAGAGAGGGAGGGGCACACGGGGGGCTGAGGGGGACATGGGGGCGGGGTCAGCAGGGCAGTGGGGGTGGGGTCAGCGGGGAGAGAGAGAGAGAGAGAGAGAGAGAGGAGGGGCATGCGAGGGGCCGAGGGGGACGTGGGGGCGGGGTCAGCGGGGCAGTGGGGGTGGGGTCAGCGAGGGGAGAGAGAGAGAGAGAGAGAGAGAGAGAGAGAGAGAGAGAGAGCAAGGAGGAGGGGCACGCGGGGGGCTGAGGGGGATGGAGGGGCGGGGTCAGCAGGGCAGTGGGGGCGGGGTCAGCGGGGAGAGAGAGAGAGAGAGAGAGAGAGAGAGAGAGAGAGGAGGGGCATGCAGGGCGCTGAGGGGGACGTGGGGGCGGGGTCAGCGGGGTAGTGGGACGGGGTCAGCGGGGAAAGAGAGAGAGAGAGAGAGAGAGAGAGAGAGAGAGAGAGAGAGAGAGGAGGAGGAGGAGGAGGGGCATGCGGGGGGTTGAGGGGGATGGAGGGGTGGTGAGGGGCAAGGTTTGCGGGGCTGGCGGGTGCGGGGGGCAGAGGGGGAAGAGAGAGAGAGAGAGAGAGAGAGAGAGAGAGAGAGAGAGGGTCACTGCGAGGATGGGGGGAGAGAGAGAGAGAGAGAGAGAGAGAGAGAGAGAGAGAGAGAGAGAGAGAGAAAGAGAGAGAGAGAGAGAGAGAGAGAAGAGAGAGAGAGAGAGAGAGAGAGAGAGAAGGGGAGGGAGGGGGCCGCGGGGGCTGTGGAGGAGGAAGGGGTGGTGAGGGGCGGGGTTTGTGGGGCTGGCGGGTGCGGGGGGTAGAGGGGAAAGAGAGAGAGAGAGAGAGAGAGAGAGAGAGAGGGGTAGAGAGGGAGGGTCACTGCGGGGGCACGGGGGCTGTAGAGGAGGGAGGGGTGGTGAGGAGCGGGGTTTGTGGGGTTGGCGGGTGCGGGGGGCAAAGGGGGAAGAGAGAGAGATAGAGAGAGAGAGAGAGAGAGGGGGAGAGAGGGAGGGAGGAAGAGAGGGAGGGTCACTGCGGGGGCACGGGGGCTGTAGAGGAGGGAGGGGTGGTGAGGAGCGGGGTTTGTGGGGTTGGCGGGTGCGGGGGGCAAAGGGGGAAGAGAGAGAGAGAGAGAGAGAGAGAGAGAGAGAGAGAGGCGACGAGAGGGAGATTCACACGATGCTACAGACCCCCACATCAAATCATTGCACCGTCCTGGTGCAACTTTTCTTCATATGCTTATTGGATAGATTAAATAAACTACAACTACTGAATGAAATATGGTATGTACAATGAATGAAGTTCTTCCATCTTGTCTTAATTCAGGTAATTCTTCACCCTGGAGATATTGACCAGGGTATCCTCTTACCCTACAAATCCTCCAGATGTACTGCTCCATGAGGTAATACCTTTACCACCGTGTAAGGTCCTATCCATTTGGGTGCTTGTTTGGTTGAAATTGTTGGGACCTGATGCACTAAAACCATGGATCCTTCTTGTACTTCATTGGACCTCATATACCTGTCATGCAGTCTCTTGCGCTCTTCTTGTGTTACCTGAAGTTTTCGCATTGCTCCTTCTCTGTATTCTTCTAATGCCACCAATCTCTCAATGGGAGGTTCAATTCCAATGGTTTTGGCTCCCATTTCCTTTTTGATAATGAATTCAAATGGGGCCAATGCCTCTTTTCCATATACTAAGCGAAATGGACTCTCACCAGTGGTTCCCCTTCTTCTAGTTCTGAAAGCCCAAATTGCACCGATCAATGCTTGTGGCCAAAAGCTTTGATGATCAAAAGATAATTTGCGCAGCAACCCGATCAAAATCTTATTGGAGCTCTCTGCTTGGCCATTTTCCCTTGGATAGTAGGCACAAGATTTTTTATGGAAGACCTTGTACCTGTCAAATATAAATTGGAGCATTTTACAAAATGTGTTCCCCTATCACTAGTGATTTCCAGTGGGCAACCAAATCTTGAGAAAATACGTTTATACAAGAACTTAGCTACTGTTAAGGCCGTGCAGTCTAGAGTAGCTTTAGCCTCTATCCATTTAGTTGCATAACATGCGGCCATCAAAATATACTTCTTACCCCCAGGTTGACCAGTTGGACTAATTGGTCCTATGAAATCAAGACCCCATCGTTCAAATGGGAGCCATCCTATAGATATGACTAATGGTTGGAAATTCAATATGGTTGGCGTATGAGCACATCTCTGGCAAATGTGGCATCCTTTAGCAAACTTGATTGCATCCTTGTAAATATGAGGCCACCATAGTCCCTTGTGGATGATTTTGTGAGCCAATTCTTCCCCCTTTAGATGCCCTTCATTGTGTGCTGCCTCAAGCAAAGGGGTTACCTCCTCTGGATAAACACACTTTCTCAAGATACCATCCTGAAAATATCTATATAAATTTCCATTTATAAGTGAATATGCTTTGGTTTTCAGGAGCAATCTTCTTTTTTCTATAGGTGTCAAGTGCTCTGGGAGTTTTCCAGTAGTAAGAAAATTGAGAATTTCATCATACCAATCAGTCTAAATTGCTACTAGGAAGAGATTACTATCCACCAGTTCATCATTAATACCTATTGCCTTCTCGCTCATTGCAGTCCTGGACACTTGATCTGCCATGTATTGCTCTCTTCCTGGCTTAATATGAATATCAAAGTTGAGTTCTTGAAACAGGAAAAACCATCTCCAAATCCTTCTAACCACTCTAGGCTTGTTTATCAAGTACTTCAAGGGCTGATGGTCAGATATTACTATAAAATGTACACCGAGAAGGTAATGCCGAAACTTCTGAAGAGCAAATACAATAGCCAAGCCTTCCCTTTCGGTCGTATTGTAGTTCCTTTCTGCCTGTGTGAGTAGTCTGCTGGCATAGGAGATAGGTCTATCAACATTGTGTGATGATGGTTGAGCTAGAACTGCACCAACAACATGAAGGCTGGCATCTGTATGCACATGAATCTCCAATGACCAGTTAGGAACACTTAAAAGTGGAGCAGTACATAACCTCAATTTTAGTTCACAAATGCTTTCTCAGCTTCAGCGCTCCATGAGAAACGGACCTTTTTACTGGTAATCCTTGATAAGGGCTTAGCTATTTCTGAATACATTTGTATAAATCTTCTATAGTATCCTGCATGACCCAAAAAACTTTGCACTTCTTTTGGGCTTTGTGGAATAGGCATGGAAAGGATAGCAGTAACCTTTGCAGGGTCAACCGTTATCCCTTCAACAGATACTATGTGACCAAGAAGAGTGCCCTTGGTGACCAAAAAATGACATTTAGCAAGATTTAACTTCAAACCTGTTTTGAGACATTGCTCAAAGATTTCCTTTAGATTTTCCAAATGATCATGGAAATCTTGAATTGCTGGTCTTCTATCTGTGCCTGAAAACACTAAAAAGTCATCCATGAAAATGCAGAGAAAGGTTGTTAACCATTTGCCCAATATTAGATACATTGTTCTATTAAATGAAGCTCGCGCATTCTTCAAGCCAAAAGCCATGCGGGTATAGACATAAGTGCCCCATGGAGTAACGAAGGCTGTTTTGTCCCTATCATCAGGATGGATCACTATCTGATTGTAGCCAGTAAAACCATCCAGGAAGCTATACAAAGTGTGACCGGCTACTTCCTCAAGTACTTGCTCTGTGAAGGGCTAAGGAAATCCATCTTGAACAATCACTTTATTCAAGGCACAAAAATCAACGCAGACTCTTGTTTTTGCACTATTTTTCTTGGGTACAATAACCATAGAAGAAAGCCACCTGGAATGTTCTACTGGAACAATTATACCTGCTTCTTCTAGTTTTGTAATTTCCAACTTTACCACCTCTGCATACTTTGGATTGAGTCGATATGGCCTACTTCTTGCAGGCACGGCTCCCTCAACTAAGGGTATCCGGTGTAATCCAAGCTCCTCTGGTATCCTTGTTAGATCTTTGTAGGACCATGCGAAGACATTTTTATAAGCAAAAAGTAAAGAAGTTACCTTTTGTAGTAAAGGGGGATAATGCCATAGCCAGGAGGCCAAGTGGACTACTTGAGGGTTCTCTTCATCCCCTAGATTTATTTCTTGAACCAGTGTTTCAAGACTAGTCTTGTTTGAGAAATCATCTCCACTGTATGCAGGAGTGGACTTTAACTTATATTCTGCAATATGTTCTTTGGTCCATCCTTGAGGTATATCCGTAAAAGGAAGATCTTCTCTGCACTCAGGCTCATAACTTTCCATCCCAGGTACTTCTATATTTTTTGCCTCTTCAAAGTTTGTATTCTCCTGCAAACTCTCATTCTCCAACTCCTTGTGAACTTCATGGCCTTTTCCTGTAACTCCTTCATCTGCAACTTCTTCCTCTATTTCATTGATTTCCACCATGCAACACTCTGCACCTTCCATCATCCAGTTCAATAATGTATCTTCTTCTTGGGGTAGAGAGGGCATTACCTGCATGTCCGCAGTATACCCAATAGTTTTCCCTAAGTCAAATCCTTCTTCCAAATGTAGCTGCAGTTGGCTATTGGTGCTAGTTGAAATCCATAGTTTGTTTTTCCCCCAATCTTGCAAAGCTTTTGCTTGCCTCAGCCAAGGTCTCCCCAGGAGTAAAGGGTAAGAAGTCTCCTGTGGAAGTGCAATAACAACAAAATCTAGAACAAAGTGGCAACCCTGTACTATCATCAGTACCTTTTCAATAATGCCAAGAGGCGCAACCCGATGTTGATCTGCTAGTGTAACTGTGAATGGTGCCATCTTGGTGTTTCTTCATTGTGAAATCTGGCATCAAATTGATACTAGAGCCTCCATCTATGATCACACCTATGAGAGCTTCATCCTTTATACAAACAGATAATTTTGAGCTTTGGTAGTCTGCCAAGGGTGCAGGGGGAAAATCAACCATGAAACCATCTATACTGGGTGATTGGATTAAGTGAGTAGAGTGTATAATCTTCAATAAGTCACTTCTTATTTTTGAATCCATCCTTATAAGTTTGTACAGACTAACCTTGTGATGAATACCTTTCAAGATCTGTTCAATGTTTACCTCATGAGTGTCTTTTTGTAGACTTGTTGGTTGGTCCCTTAGAGAAGTAGCCATCCTTTCATAAGCTCCTTCAATTTCCACTAGGCCCTTCCACCCCGCCTCCTTTTCCTCTTCTTTATCCTGTACTCCCTCTTGTTCCTCTCTATGGGTTGTTGCCGCTTGTCTGGCTCTAGTCATCATGGGCATTGAAGAAGATGAAACAGCATAAGACTGAGTGGTCAAACCTTCTTCTTGTGGAGAGATTGCAATCATGTGGATTGGAGCAAGACGGCTTCTTGGGCAATCTTTGGTGTAGTGATCCTTAGCCTCGGGACAATGCTGACAAGGAGGTGCATCTTCTGGAAGGGAACACCTGTTTTGCATATGGTCATACTTACCACAATGGTAGCACATCAAAGGCCTATTATATATTGGCTTCGTTGGTATGTTCTCCTCTCTATTAGGTGCATTTGAAGTACTAGCATAATATGAATCCAAAGCTTGAGAGTTACCTCGTTGTTGTGTACCCTTGAGGTAGTAACAGTCTCTAGCTTCATGGCCATCCTTTCCACAAAATTGACAACTTACCTTGTTAGGACAATTAGCATTGGAATGCCCATTGTTGTTACATATTGTGCACCAAATCTGCCTTCTTATATCCTGAGTGGTCTGCAAATCTTCTAACTCACGGCAAAGTTGGGCTACTTCATCATCAGTGCGACGTAGTGGTGGCAAAACCTTCTCTTCTTGTTGATTTTTTTGCATTCTCAATGCCTCCAGTTCCTTCCTTAGTTGCCCAATAGGTTCTAGTTCTGCAGCATAATTCGGTTGTGTATCCCCTTCAAAATGTTGCCTAGCTTCTTCAATGTGTGATGATGCTGCAACAAAATCATTGAGAGTTGCATCCAATCTAAGAGACTCACGTAGCTTCTGCTAAGATGACCTGGGCAGAGCTTTTTCTATCCATTTTTCAACCAAGAAGTCACCTGGAGCATGTGGCAGACGTGCAACAAGTGCTTTTGTTATAGTGTGAAGTTCATGAAAGGGTTCACCTGATCTTAGCCTTAGATTCTCGAGCTAGTCTAGAGCTCTTTCCGAGGAGTCACTAGGTCGAAATGTCTGTGAGAATGCCGTCTTCAGAGCCTCCCATGTAGCAAAATGGCCATCTGCATATTGATTGCACCATTTGTTAGCAAGGCCTTCCAATGTGGATGGGAAGAGTACCAGCATTGCATCCTCTCTATTCTGTAGACCTCGTCCATGGCATACGGAGATGAACCTCCTCACATGATCATCAGCATCCTCATAAGCTTGTCCCTTGAAGGTAGGGAACTTGATATTGAGTCTGGAGAGTAAAGAGAGAGATCCTCCTTTGATAGTGGTGTCGCACCGAATTCAATAGATAAATTCAAAGAGGGTAGAGGGGAGGTAGGTTCACTAGTTGAAGATATAGCTGACTTGTTAAGGCTCCTTCGTATACGAAGAGGCTCCTTATCTGCTCGTGTATGGGTCATGTACCTACTTGCAAATGCAATAGGGCAAAAATACTGAAAAAGAGGACTATTTGCTATCCTTAGGGCCTCTCACAAAAATGCAAGGGTCCCACCGGGCCTCTCACAGAAATGCAAGTGTCCCACCGTGCGTGCCAGACTGTGAGAGGTATTAATGATGAACTGGTGGATAGTAATCTCTTCCTAGTAGCAATTCAGACTGATTGGTATGATGAAATTCTCAATTTTCTTACTACGGGAAAACTCCCAGAGCACTTGACACCTATAGAAAAAAGAAGATTGCTCCTGAAAACCAAAGCATATTCACTTATAAGTGGAAATTTATATAGATATTGTCAGGATGGTATCTTGAGAAAGTGTGTTTATCCAGAGGAGGTAACCCCTTTGGTTCAGGCAACACACAGTGAAGGGCATCTAAAGGGGGAAGAATTGGCTCACAGAAGAGATGTGCTCCTACGCCAACCAGATTGAATTTCCAACCATTAGTCATATCTACAGGATGGCTCCCATTTGAACGATGGGGTCTTGATTTCATAGGACCAATTATTCCAACTGGTCAACCTGGGGATAAGAAGTATATTTTGATGGCCACATGTTATGCAACTAAATGGATAGAGGCTAAAGCTACTGTGGACTGCACGGCCTTAATAGTAGCTAAGTTCTTGTACAAATGTATTTTCTCAAGATTTGGTTGCCCACTGGAAATCACTAGTGATAGGGGAACACATTTTGTAAACCAGCTACTCCAATTTATATTTGACAGGTACAAGGTCTTCCATAAAAAATCTTGTGCCTACTATCCAAGGGCAAATGGCCAAGCAGAGAGCTCCAATAAGATTTTGATCAGGTTGCTGCACAAATTCTCTTTTGATCATCAAAGCTTTTGGCCACAAGCATTAATCGGTGCAATTTGGGCTTTCAAAACTACAAGAAGGGGAACCACTGGTGAGATTCCATTTCGCTTAGTATATGGAAAAGAGGCATTGGCCCCATTTGAATTCATTATCAAAAAGGAAATGGGAGCCAAAACCATTGGAATTGAACCTCCCATTGAGAGATTGGTGGCATTAGAAGAATACAGAGAAGGAGCAATGCAAAAACTTCACATAACACAAGAAGAGCGCAAGAGACTACATGACAGGTATCTGAGGTCCAATGAAGTACAAGAAGGATCCATGGTTTTAGTGCATCAGGTCTCAACAGTTTCAACCAAACTGGCACCCAAATGGATAGGAACTTACACGGTGGTAAAGGTATTACCTCATGGAGCAGTACATCTAGAGGATTTGCAGGGTAAGAGGATACCCCTCGTCAATATCTCCAAGTTGAAAAATTACCTGAATTAAGACAAGATGGAAGAACTTCATTCACCGTACATACCATATTTCATTCTAGTTGCACTTTATTTAGTCTATCCAATAAGCATATGAAGAAAATTTGTATGAACAAAAGTTGCACCGGGACAATGCAATGACTTGATGTGGGGGTCTGTAGCACCGCGCGAACCTCCCTCTCTC
>MU261987.1:0-20000 GCA_020310875.1 Ceratopteris richardii
AGCATTTTCAATGGTCATACCGATGCCCAGGGGTGACCATCGGTATGGGCAATGTCGGTATGCCCCTCATATGTTGTAGTGTGATCAATACGAAAATATTCTCAAGTAAAAAGAAAAATGAAGTGATTATTTGGGAATGTAAAAAGTAAGATCAAAAAGTGGAAAACAAAGATATTATGCATAGAAAAGAGAATACATGGACAACACTACCAAATAGTGTAGTGGTAAAATTCTACACTCGTGATTGAGAGGTTATGGACTCAAATCCACTCATTTTCTAAATAAGGGAGTCCATATTTCCACTTCTCAATCAAAGGGTGATGGCGTGCAGCCAATGAGCCAAGGAAGCCATGGTTTCCATGGTTTTCTAGGAATGAATGCAAACAAAAATACGAGATGTGACCCATCAGCTAAGGAAGCCATGGTTTCCATGGTTTTCTAGGTATGCCAAATTCAAACAAAACTAGGAAATGTGAAGCATGAGCCAATGAAGCCATGGTTTCCATGGTATTATACGTATGCCAAATGCAAATGGAAATACGAGATGTGGCCCATTAGTAGGGAATAACAATTTCTTCTATGGATTGATCAGTTTTTTCTCATGATCAATAGAATTTAATATCATAGCTCTTATAATCTCCATAGAATTTTTTACTAGAAGTATTAGTAGTCTTGATATTATCAACACAATTCCAATTAGCAGTAGAATTGGAATTTAAAATTGTTATTTTCACTATGATGTGTGACAAAATATTTAGCTTTTTGGATCATTGGTGCACTTTCACAAAAAGCTTTAATTTCATATTATTTGATATTGTTAGGACAATTTTAAGAGAGGCAAAGAGAAGTATTCATTTCTATTTTTAATTCATTCTAGTACTTCTAAGAAATGAGCTATGTTCAATATGATATTGTTTTTCAACAATTCATTTATCTATCTTATCTTGGAGTTGGTGATTCCCCCTTCAAAAGGGATAAAGAAACAAAAACGGTAGACAACCAAAAGACAACCAATGCATATTATACAAGGAATCATGCATCAAATTCATAGCAACCTAGCAAAGTGATGCTTATAATATGATTTTTGACTTTGCTTCTCATAGTTGTTTCAATGAATATGAATATCTTTTGTGGGCAAAGCCAAGAACATGGGGAACATAAGACTATTTGAACATTTTGCAATATATTTCTAGTAGTGGGGTAGTATCATCTAATTAGTTGACTTCTATCATCTTAGTTACAATAATAATCTTCACCATGTCCTGGACATGACCAAAAGATCCATTGAGTAATGTTGAATGAAGTTCCTCTTTGTCTCAATTGAGTCTTCTTCAAATTATAGAATGGCACACCAAATATTTCCTTCGTGTATTCTTGTGCTGGCCTACAATAGGATTGGTGTAAGCTAAGGCTTCAAAGAATCAATGCCATTGTGACAAATCCATTGAAAATTATGTTATTTCTATCTTAATAGATTAAATCAATGGCTTTTGATCCAAAAAAAAAAATGAATACAATAAAGGATCAATAATGGCATTGTCCCCACAAAGGATTTTTTTGTATACTAAATGGTGCAGAATGAAGAAGTTTCCAGTTATCACATAGAAAGAAACCAATAAATGTGCTAGAATCAATAGAAAAGGAGAAGATAAAACATATCTTTTGTTTAATTGCAAAAGGGACATTGATCATTTACGATGCCTAATTTGAGGTCTTTGCATAATTTTCCACAATAGAAAATTATTTTTTGTTGTCTCGATATTTGTTCTCTACATCGCTTAGCCTCTAAAAGACATCCAACATTTGCGATTGTTTCTAGTGCCACCAAAACTCATGCAAACGTAAAAAATGAGGTAAATGAAGGATAATCGGATTTGCTTTCCATGTTTAATAGGATTTTCTTTCTACAAGAGAACGGACCGAAAAAGATGTTCAAGAAACACTCAAAGCTCTCCAAAAAGAAGTGAGTTATATATTTAAGGGGATACTAAGCATTGAATGGATTTTTTGTTCGTAGAAATTTACGATATGGTAGATTACCGACATGGAGAGAGTTGTACTTTATAGTTGCAAACCCTCTAAAATGAGAAACACTAAAGCTCAAAATAAAAATGGGGCTTCAAATTAAAGTTGATGAGGGTGTTTCTTGGAAGATCCATCTTTGTTTTCCCCTTTAGCGCGGCCATATCTCCAAATCTCCTCCACGTGAACATTACAGCAAAGAAGCACATATAAGCTAAATAATATGGGAAAATTACAAAGATCCACGATATTCGTCAAAAAATCTTAAATTTAACACTTAAATCAAACAATTATTTTGAAAAAAGGGGCTTCAAAAGTGGCAAGAAAAAATAACATAAACACTTCATCATCAAAAAAATGCCACACTTAAAAAGAAGTACCAACACATTTTGTAACAGGTAAAAAAATATATAAGGTCAAGGATTGGTGCAAGAAAATTGATAGTATCAATGAAACAAATTTTGCACTCTTAAGCTGTTATAGTATCTCCTTTATGTGCTTGCAGATTATAGATGCACAACACACTTCAGAGAGAGACAAAGAGAGATAGAGAGCATAGCAGCAAGAAGAAGCTACAGCAATAAGATTGGGTTCAATTTACCCTTAAATATTCTTTTTTGGATGGTTAAAGAGTTTGTGTATCTGTTAAGAAATTAACTACGTCTAGAAATAGAGCTTATAGAGTAGGTAAGTCATTTTAGGTGTGTTGATCACTATTTTTACAACATTGTCTTCTTAGCTAACTTTTGATTGATCTTAACTTGTATACTTCATAATTCTTGTATATAGAATGGTTTTTTTGTTACTATTTTTGTCAAGTATAGCAATCAATATATATATATATATATATATATATATATATATATATATATATATATATATATATATATATATATATATATATATATATATATATATATATATATAATTTCACAAAAAACGAGAGAAAGCAATGAAAATTCACACAAAAAAGTGAGGTTGTAGAACATAATGACTACAAACATCATCACACACGATATATTGTATGATGCCTATTTTTATTCTTTGATTGAGCATAAATGGAAACGCACTTTATAGCACTTTAAGAGACCACATGAAGCATACATTTATGCAATGCAATGTATAATAGTACAAGTATTTGGAGAGAAGAGACCAGATCAAGCATAGATTTATGCAATGCAATATATAATAGTTCAAGATATTTGGAAAAGTCATGCATGTTTTTTCGCATTTAATTTATGTGAGCTTGTTGTGCCTATAGGAATATGATATGGTGTCCTCTTCACCTCAACTTTAGATAATCTCTAAGAATTTGTATAATGGCTGCATTCTATGATATTAAACTCTACGTTCATAAAGATGTTATACAAATAATTGAGCACAAATTCCACCTTGTTCACAAGGATGTGAGTTTTTCTATGCTAGCACAAGTTTTTTGTAATAAATTATATTTCATGAACCATGTAGGAGAATTTTTCTAAATATGCATGGGTATATCTACTTAAAAGGATGCCAAAGTAAGTTTAGTGCAATTGTTATGGATCAAAATATAATAGCATGGAGAATGGACATCCTCCATTTTGATCTTGGAAAGTATATCTACTCAATATTGTATGTATATTTTGTTGTACATGGAATGTGTTGGTACATTTGACGAGCCTAGATGCTTGATCAAAATGATCTGGACTTCTCACATAATCATTTGGCTCACATGTGAATTGCATATGAATACCTCTTGTAAAAGTTATGGATTTTACTTCATTAGATAAAAGTAAAAGGATGTGAGATGAAGAATCTTGTGATTTTAGGAGTCAAGAACCACGACTTAATTCATGGTTTGAATCAAATCAATCAACACCTAAAGTATAGGAACACTTTTAGGTGAGTGAAATTCAAATTTCAAATTCTCTCTATGTGTATAAATAGAGGTGTTTTTTAATCGCGAGATATAATAGAGAAGAGAGAGCCATTGAGCCTCATGGTTGAGCATATCTTGAAGCTCACATAGGTATGAGTAAGTCCATGCATCTCCTTTGTATCATAAATTCATTAGCACATGTAATTTGATTCATTAGTTCATGATAATCTCTAACTATTGCTCTCCATTACAACCTCTTCATTTGAGTGATATTGCTTGATAGAGTTCTTTGCACATATTTGATCATTTGATTTACTTTAATTTGGTATAGTTAGAGTAATAGTCTAGTTGTTACATATCAAATTTCATTACATTTGGTTCATTGGATCTTGAGTAATGAATCAAAGAAGCTACCTATGTCTGTTCACTTTCTTCTTCCTAAAAAGTCAGGATTACACACTTGAGTTCTTAAACTCATTTCTCAATGCAAACTCAATCTACATTAGTGAAATAACTTCGAATAGTTAGCTAAACTCTTGCATTAGATGTGTATAAAAGTTATTGGGTCAATTATTATCAAGGATTGAAAATTGAACATTTTTCTAAGAGGTTGAAGTCTAAAACTAGCAAGTTTTTTCATAGTGCTTTTGTACAAGTTACTTATTTTGGTACAAACATTTGGTAATGCTGCTTGAAAGTACATAGTGGATCTAAATGCATATTTGGGAAGTTGAAGGAGTCTTTTAAGGTTCCCTGAAGTCACATTGGCAGGAGCAAGAGTATTGCAAGTTTAGCTCATCTCTGGACTGTATCCAACCATCTCCTCACAGTGGTATCAGCACTACATCAACTCAACATGGGAGATTATTTTCCTTCATCCATAGAAAAATTAGATCGAGGCAATTACTCAGGTTGGTCACTTAGAATGGAAGCATATCTTCAAGGAATAAATCTCTACGGTTACATTTCTAGAGATGAGATGATGCCAATTCTCAGAAGAAAAGGACAACCAACTCAAGAAGAACAAGAGAGATTAACTACATGGTGCTCAAAGGATGCTCTAGCTAGGTCTTACATTCTTAACTCAATCTCTGACTTTTTACTTCCACACATTAGGAGCTAGAAGACTTCATAAGAGACATGGAATGCTCTTGAAGCATTCTTTTCATCAAGTACTAAAGCTAGAAAGAACAAACTCTGGATGGAGTTTACCACACTCAATAAGATGCCCAAGAAAAGTGTGACTAATTTTTTCACCAAGATGGACTTAGCATATCAACTTGGGAGCATTGGAGAAGTCATAGATGAAGAACAGATAGCAAGGCAAGTGATCAATGGAATGAAGGAAAATGACAAATGGGAAGCTTTCACCACAGCAATGGACCTATACATGGAGATGCAAGTTCTAACTTCAACACTCTCATGAGATAATTGTTCACACATGAGGCAAAGCTTATGAAGAATCGAGACAACTCAAAAGGTAAATAATCCTCTACCCTATGCACAGATAATAAAAAGAGTAAAGATAGCAAAGGAGAGGGTAAAAGATATGATGATGAATATAGTACCTCTCAACCAAACTTTGCTAGGAGAGGTAGAGGTTCAAGAGGAAGAGGTAGAGGAGGTAGGCAAGGCAGGGGGAGATTTCAAAACTCCTCTCCATGTGCCATATGTCACCTAACTAATCATGTAAATGAGAATTGTTTTAGGAACCCTAGAAACCAAAGAGGAAGAGGCTTCAATAGAGGAGGGTATGGAAGTGCAAGAGAAAGATCAAATAACTTCAATGGCTACAACAACAACTTCAAAAATACAAACCATTAAGGAGGATATAGAGGAAGAAGAGATTACAACAATTAAACTAAAGAGAAAACTCAAGAGGACTCACTTCACTTGATGAACATGACCATGAAGCAAGGTAAAACAAATAAGCATGTATTTTATATACATTCTGGTTGTTTAAATCATGTAGCAGGGAATGTGGCTCTACTCTCAGACTTGGAGGATCCAAGAAATAGATATGAGGTCCAAACAGGAGATGGTACTACGCGCTCAATGGAAAAGATTGGAAATGTGAAGACTCTAGATGGAAACATGAATCTACTCAGCAAGTTATTGTATGTACCTATCATAATAACAAATGTCATAAGTGTTGGGCAAATTGTAGAGAAAGGATTGCAGGTAAAGTTCACAAGAAGTGGAGCTTTTGTTGAAGATCCACAACGACTCAAGAGAATTGCAAAAGGAGAAAAGACTAGTAGAATCTTTACATTTGAACTCCAAGACACTAGAAATATAACTCTATTCAATTATGGCAGTCAGACCTTATCAGAATTGGACATGTGGCACAAAAGATTGGCTCATGCGGGTGAAAGGAACTTGAAGCAAATGTGTAGGGATCAAAGTTTTCTTGGCCTACCAAATATTTCCAAGCAATACATGATATATAAGTGTAGTGCTTGGTAGCTTGGGAAATCATGTAGACAACCTTTCATGAAGAAAGGCTATATTCATGGTGACTTGTTGGAGCTAGTCCACAGGTGTTTGGGGACCTAGCAAGGAGCCATCAATTTCAGCATCTAGGTACTATTTATCTTAAATTGATGATTGTAGCAGATGGACTATCCTATACTTTATGAAGCATAAGGATGAAGTCTTCTCATGTTTCAAGAAGTATCTTGCCCTTGTTGAAAATCAAATAGGTAAAACACTAAAGAGGCTAAGGTCAGATGGAGGGGGAGAATACTTCTCCCATGAATTTGATGCTTATCTCCAAGAGAGGGGTATCAAGAGAGAGAGAGAGAGAGATTACAACTAGGTACACTCTAGCGCAAAATGGAGTGGCAAAGAGAAGAAATGGGACCATAGTTGAAGTTGCAAGATCTATGCTTAATGAGAAAAAATTAGCTAATTATTTGAGGGTAGAGGTTGTATCTACGGCCACCTATCTTATCAATAGACTCCCATCACAAACATTGGATGGGATAATACCGTATGAATCATGGAATGGAAGAAGGCATATCCTTGATCATTGCACAATATTTGTATGCATAGCTTATGCACATATTCCATCTCAAATAAGAGGGTAAATGGATCTTAATGCAGAGAAATGTGTGTTCATTGCATATGACTTAAATAAAAATGGGTACATAATATATAATCCAAGAAATAAAGGTTTTATTGTTATTAGAAATGTTGTCTTTAATGAGAGTAACTTTTGGTTTGAAGATGATTGCAGGAAAGTGAAGCTTCCTTATGACCTAGAGGAGGACTTCCCAACATTGCAAAAAGGGAATGAGCACATACACAAAGACTCAAGTGATTCTCACGATAATCAGAAGACATCCAGAAGAAACATAAATGCTTGGAACAACAAAGGTAAAGCAAAGATGTAGGAGTTGAGAGATGTTGTAGAATCTTCTCAACAAATAATAAGAAGATCAACTAGAGAAAAAAGGAAACCAAAAGGATATGGATTTCACACTTCTCTGGTCACTAAGCATTCAATTTATATTGATCACGATACCAACTCAGAAGAACCATAAACATTTAAAGAAGCTAAGAAGAAATCAGAATGGAGAGAAGCGGTGGAAGAAGAGATAGAAGCTCCTCAAGAGAATCACACTTGGGAATTGGTTCCCAAGAAGCCATCCATGAAGATCATTAGATCTAGATGGATCTAAAAGGTAAAGAAGAACTCAGATGGATCAATAAACAGGTATAAAGCAAGGCTTGTGGCTAAAGGGTTTGCTCAAACACAACGTATAAATTATGAAGAAACTTTCTCTCCTACTCATGAGTGTAGCTACCTCAAAGACTTGGAACATCTAGCAAATGGATGTAGAAAATGCATTCTTGCATGGTTGGACTTGGAGGTATGCATGGAAAAACCTCCTAGATTTGTAGATGAATCACATCTTGAGTATGTCTGCAAACTCAGAAAAGCTTTATATTGATTAAGGCAAGCTCCTAGAGCTTGGAATCATAGACTAGTCACCTTCTTACAAGACAAAGGATTTCACTCAAGCAAAGCAAATTCTTCACTCTTCATTAAGAAAAGTAAAACTGAAATGTTATAATTATGTGTGTATGTAGATTATATAATCCTTACAAGTGATGATGTTCATGGGATTAGAAAGATCAAAACACAAATGAAGGAGGAGTTTAAGATAAGTGATGTTGGATTGCTTACTTACTTCCTTGGATTGGAAGTATTCTACACAGATCAACGGATGTTCCTTACACAAAGGAAGTATATAAAGGATACGATTACAAAGTTTAAAGTGCAAGAAGCTAAAGTTGCAGGTACTCCCATGGAGGTCAATCATAAATTAAGTGCTCATGAAGGAGAAGTTATTGAAGACATCACAAGCTACCAAAGCCTAGTTGGGAGTTTAAAGAATGCTATTCTATCTAGGGTTGATATTTTCTATGGAGTAAGTGTGCTTAGTCAATTCATGCATGCCCCAAGGAAACCTCACATGGATGCAGCAAAGAGGATATTGAAGTAACTGAAAGGAACAATAAATGAAAGTTTATGTTACCCCTACACATCCGATTTGAATGTTAATCTATTCACTAATGCAGATTGGGTGGGCTCCAAAGATGTCAAAAGAAGCACATCATGATATCTCTCATTTGCAGGAACAAAGGTCATATCTTGGTCTTCAAAGATGCAACCTAGAATTTATCTTTCCTCAACTGAAGTTGAATATAGAGGGTTAGAAAATGCAACACAAGAGCTATGTGGATCAAGACCCTATACATAGATTTAGGGTTGGATTTTGACACTCCATATATATTTTGAGATAATATGAGTTAACTTCATCTAGATGCTAATCCCATCTTTCATGCCAAGACCAAGCATATAGAAGTTCATTATCATTTTGTTAGAGAAAAGATTGTGATCAAGGAGATACAACTCTCATATGTATCTTCTCGTATGCAAAGTGAAGATATGATGACCAAATCATTGGATGAAAGCAAATTAAAGAGATTCAAATCCATGATCTGACTACAAGAGATATTTTATGGTCGAGTAGTTCCCTTATGCATCGATGAACACCTTCGCGTGTTTTCGTCCATCATTCCATAGACTCACACAGAGATTAGAAGTGTGTTCTCCGCCCTGCCATGCCCGAGCAGCCATTTTCTTATGCTTATATGAGAGATATCTAGAGCCAGCCCTCAAAACTACAAAGTGTAGTTTTGATAATCTCTCTCTCCAATCATAGAGTTTTCTCTCTCCTCCTTCTACCAAAGGGCATAATGCCCTTAGTGATGCCATGTGGCATCTTTTCCATGTCACTCAAGAGTGTGCATCCATAATATGACATTCCTTTCCCTTGAAAGCATTTTCGTCCTCGAAAATGTAAATGAAATGTCCGTAATGGTAGAAGAAAGTGCTCGGACTCCCCTGAACCCCATTTTCTCTATGTACATGGTCATCTCTGTGTGTTGTTTCCCCGTATCCTTCCCCTTAATAAATCTCATATGAGATCATCTCAAAGGCGGGAAACCGTCTGAGTGGTGTCTATTATCTCCCATTTACACTCAACTTTCAAACTATCACTCCCATAACATGCAACATCATCCTAATGACGTAAGTCCATATGATGTATCCTTTATGGAGTAATAATATGAAAAGCAAGTGCAAAGTGCCAAGCTCATAAGCTTGACCATTGCATAATGGAGATAATAAACCATAGAATCCTATGAAATATAGAACAAAGTCCCAAAACAAGTGACTTCAAACCCATCTAAGACTAAATGATAGATTGCCTTCATACCACTCTAGGTCTTCCTAACCTTGAGTGTAATCACAAGTAATAGTTTAACTTAACTATCTTGTGAACTATGCAAATCCATCATCTAACTCATGGTAGTAAAATGCAATCTCTGCATTTCACCAACCAAGAAGTCAGTGGTTTTTCATCCATTACCTGTGGACTAAGTTCTATTCGAAGAGCATCTATCGGCACTTGTGCAAACTCTAATATTTCTCTTCCCTATAGTTTTCCATATGAATGCAGAAAGCATTCCCTTTGAGATTCAGATAATCCCTAAGTACCCATCCTCCTAACTGATGTTTACTCATCATACTCATGATGTAACACCAGCTAAGAGTTTGGTACCCTAATAGGTTAGATATATCTCTATCTCCTAGAAACTCTAAAGAGAAGTATCAACAATCTAGTCCCAGTCTCACTAATGTCAATAACTAGATCATCTCATCTAGTCAAAGACCATCACTGGAGTAACGTAACTACTCCTCTCTAGAGTCTCCATGTGAGACTCAATCTAACCATCATGATTAACTGATCTCCCGTCTTTGATAGAAGAGTGCCACTTCTATCTAGACAACCTAAAAGTGAGAAAGTGAAACTCTCTCTCTCTCTATTCAATATCTTCTAAGGAAAGAGCTCTAGCAGTGGAACCTATTCCACTTTCCCTTTCCATTTGAAAGAGATTCTGTTGAATCCATTTACTCTGCTCATAACTAAGAACATGTACATAAGTTCTCCATGTTTTCCTTCAAAACTAGTGGAGAAAGAGACTCCCATCTGAAGGAAAATTACATTGAAAAGTAGAATAAATGAATTCCTTCTGAAATATAGACTAAGAGATGTTTCCTAAACACCTCTTATCTCTAAAGGAAAACATACTCTATTCTTCTCCTATGAAGAAATCCTATTTTCCTTTCTTTCTTTCTCTCTTAAAGAATAGGAGCTAAAGTGAAACCACTGAACTAAAGTGAGATCTCTCATGGATCTCTGAGCTGATTCTGACTTTCTCCTTTCCTTGAAAGAGAAACTCATGAATTTATTTAGTCCTCTCTTCCATAACTAATGCATAATCCTTCATTATACATATTCCTATGAAGATGGAGAACAGATCTCCCCTAACTAATGAAGGTGTATGTAGAGAAGACTGGAGAAAAATAAATTCCTAATAAGGGTCAAAGCCCTCTACTAAAATGGTTAGCAATGATGTGACATGATACCGTAAACACGTGTATCCATAGTAAAAAACTATCTCTGCCAACCATACTCTGTGCATGGATCTATACGATCCAATCAAACTCATGGAATTATCCTTCGTAGAAAGCTGAAAATGAGTATGTGATACCAATGGTGATAAAATCACCTATCACATTCTCTACTGGAAGAATAAAACTTCCCTAAACTATGAAGGATAACTCCCAATCCTAAGGAGATGTCTACTAAGAGATCTCCTCTGATCTAGTGAGACATGACGCCATGAATGATGAGTCCTTTTTTGCGTGGCCATAGAAGAAGAGTGCTCAAAGGGAAGTCATTTCCACGGTCCCATACCAGTGAAAACTTCTTCCAATTCACGGTGTCATACCTACACTAAACCAAATATATATATTCCATATATATGTAATGGAATATATAGGTGGATTCTAAGGAATCCCATCATAAACTCATATCAGTGGACTCAAATAAGTCCCATATCCTTGAACTAGTTTAGTTTTGTTCTAGTCAACAAGTGAAAATGGATATCCCTTTCTATTCCAAACTAATTACTTGTTCCTAGGTACGAAGACTGAGTCTGAGTACCTCTCTATAGATCCCAACATATGTATATGTATTAGGTACCCCAACTATTTCTTAACTAAGAGATCTATGCTCTGAATCATAGAGCTAGTGCCATACCTCTGGCTTTCCTAACCTTCACTCGAATCACATAAGCACCTGTCGATGCTATCTCATGAAACCCATCTTGTGATCCCATCCAATTTGGTTTCCTTAGTAGTGTAGCAGAAATGCTTCACTACTTGCTCAAGTGAGGTGTATCAATGAAACTAATCACTCTTTGGGTATTGCTAATAATACCCCATAATCTCCTAATCATACTGTGAGACTCTTGTGAAGATAAGTGAATCTTCACTACCTTGGAGATTATCAAACTATATCTCCCATACCTCTATGCAACTTCCTGAACCTATAGGATTGCTTGTGCACATTACTAATGGTGAAGGTGTAGCTCCTTCCATTAGCAATCCTATAGTCTAAATCCAAAAGGATTATGTGTAGGGATCCTATTGCTACTGAAGTTGCCTTATGTATAATACTATGATGGTAGTGAGTCCATCAAATACATGCTTAGAAGCATGCCTACACCTTATTGAAGTTTGCAGAATGGGCATGTTACAATGCCATAATCTTCTTGCCTAAAGGCAAGTGCATATATGCGGTATGAAAAAATTTGACAGCATTTCCTTAGGAAATGGAATCCCAAAAAATTTAAACTATAGCTCAGTGGCACTCAGGCCACCCAAAAACATAGGGCTTGACAGGCCCATGGCATGCATGCCATAAACTTATGTATGGACTCCATTACCTGCAAAACATAAAAACAAATGGTAGCAACCATTCTCTGTGTTGCTTAGCCATTCTGCAATCCTCTTTCCTGCAAACAATCAAAAAGTGTACTACTCGTGTGTCGATCCATACTTTTATGAATTTAAACAATGATCAACATTTGATGTATGCAATCCCATCTATGCATGTACATATAGAACATGCCATAACATAAAGTAAATGCCTGAAACATAAAGCATACATCCCTGAATAGATTGATTTTGGATTTGCATGCATCCAATCATTCTCAAAGAACTTCCAGACCTCTGCAACTTCACCCTCAGATCCTAACATAAACTCTGAAGTGTCCGAAAACATCGGATCACTTCCCAAAACATAAAGCATGGTCAAATGATCACTAAAATAATGCAAAATTAGTCAAAAAATGGATTAGTAATCCTTCTTTAGACCTGTAAAAACCACTTTAGGACCTGAAAATCTTCATAAACTGAAATATATAGCATGTGCAAAGAGCTCTAAGTGAAATTACTCAAATCGCCTTCCCGGTTTGAAAGATATGGCTCCTGGAAGGTAGTTGCCAAAAACTGTTCAGACTTTGCAGAGCTGTATAGACCTAGAAAAATACATTTTTTTTCCAAGATTTCTTTTCATAGAATGAAAGTACACCTTGTGCTCTTCGAAACAAGCCATAGCACGTCCAATTTGGAGTTTTCTAGCCCAGGATATGGCCATTCCAAGTGGGACATGTCAAACTAGTGGACTGTTGGAGGGGCTGGAAAAAGTGTGAAAATGTGATTTTTGGGGTGCCCCAAAGCATTCTTCCATCAACCAAATGCTACAATTCTCTCTATAACCTCAGAGAGTGGTGTATTCTTGGGCCTATTTTCACCTTTCTAAATCCTCCCTTCGTGCATGCTAATTCGCTCGCAAAAAGAGGCCTAAATCAAGATTTTTACTTTCATGTAAAAATTTAAATGAGAGCTCTTAGCAAGCTTCTAATCCACTCTAAATGTGGATTTCTCTTGTATTTTATACAATAATACATGGGAAGCCACAAATGATCTTTATTCTTACTCCCAAAAGTGGAGTTTGGCCAAAACTAACATCTAAATTTTTTCCAAAAAGTGCGGGAAGGGGGTCTTTGAGGAACCTAAATTCCTCCTTAACTTATCATTTTGATGAATCTAATGATTCGCCTAAGAATTCCATACACCATACTCTCAGTATATATACTTTTTCCCATCCATCCGTAGCTATTGCACCTCTTTTTCCCTCTTCCAAAATGGGACTTTCTTAGATTCAGGTGCTGAATTTTTTTTCTCAAACTGTGATGGAAGGGGGTTTTGTGGAGCTTCAAACTCCCATCAAACTGAGGTATCTTTTGGTTTTTTCAATCTTTTATGGAATTCCATATGCTAGACTATAGGTGTGCATGGTTTTTTCCATAAATCTATGAAAAATACCTCCTCTTTTCCCCTTCCCAAAATGACTAATTATCAAAAATAGCCCCTGAAATTTATGTGAAAAATCATGAAAAATGACTATGTTGGAGGTATTTAAAGCTTACCCTTTCTTGTATTTTGAGGGAATCCTTGACTCTAGGTGAGAGTACATATCTCATACTCTCCATACATGTGATTTCCCTCCTAAAACTTTGCCCTCGAAGCCTTCGTAGCTTCTCGCAAATACAGACCCTTTTAAAATTGAAATAATAATACCTGTGATTAGCATAAACTCCATCCTCTTTCACTTTGAAACTAGAGTGTGGGGGAGATTCATGGAAAGAATGCCCTTTGTTGATGAACTCTTCATATACAGCTTAGGCATTGATCTTGACTATGAGAATCCTTTGAATAGCCTCATAGCTTCTCAAGTCTCTGAGATCTTCTCACACAGTTCAAATCCGGCCACTCTCTTGGAAACTGATCCATCATTCTCTTCAAGTGCTTGTTTTTCCATTGAGCATCCATGCCCAATCGAATAGCATAGTTGGTTGTAACATAGTTGCTCCTTGAATCAAATCTTCACGGACGTGCATGGCTTGACTTTCTAATAGTTGTTGAGTGAGAATATGTATACCCAATCGAATAGCATAGTTGGTTGTAGCAAAAAAGCGTTTGTACCATAGCTGCTTGAATCAAATCTTCACCAGACGTTCTAATAATTGTTGAGTGAGAATTTGTATATCAAAAGCCAAAAAGCGTGGTGGATACTTGTAGAGATTGCCACTCTCATGGCGCAAGTTCGATTTCCTTGCAGCGCAGCTGCGTGGTCGCCATCCCCTGCAGCTCTGATACCAAATCTTATGGTCGAGTAATTCCCTTATGCATCGACGAATGCCTTCGCCTGTTCGCGTCCATCATTCCATAGACTCACACAGAGATTAGAAGTGTGTTCTCCGCCCTGCCACGCCCCAGCAGCCATTTTCTTATGCTTATATGAGAGATATCTAGAGCCAGCCCTCAAAACTACAAAGTGTAGTTTTGATAACCTCTCTCTCCAATTATAGAATTTTCTCTCTCCCCCTTCTACCAAATGGGCATAATGCCCTTAGTGATGCCATGTGGCATCTTTGCCATGTCACTCAAGAGTGTGCATCCATAATATGACAAGATACTAAAGGATTGAAGACTCAAACATCTTAGGCTTGAGAGAAAGCTATTGGTACAATTGGCAAGCACAGATTCTTGAACAAAATGATGAGGGCTTCTCACATATTCATTTTGCTCACATGTGAATTGCATATGACTACCTCTTGTAAAAGTTATAGAGTTTACTTCATTAGATAAAAGTAAAAGGAAGTGAGATGAGGAATCTTGTGACCTTAGGAGCCAACAACCACGACTTAATCGGTGTTTGGAATCAAATCAATCAACAGCTAAAGTATAGGATAATTTTAGGTGAGGGAAATTCAACTTTGAAATTCTCTCTATGTGTATAAATAGACTTGATTTTTAGTCATGGGATATGACAGAGAAGAGAGAGCCATTGAGCCTCGTAGTTGAGCCTATCTTGAAGCTCACATATGTATGACTAAGTCCACTACATTACTTTGTATCATACACTCATAAGCACATATAATTTGATTCATTAGTTCATGATAATCTCTGTCTACTACTCTCTACTACAACCTCTTTATTTCATTGATATTGCTTGATCATGTTCTCTGCATATACTTGATCGTTTGATTTACTTTAACTTGTTATAGTTAGAGTGATCAATGTAGTTGTTACATATCAAACTTCATTACATTTGGTTCATTGGATCTTGAGTTACGAATCAAAAAAGCTACCTATGTCTGCTCACTTTCTTCCTCCTGAAAACTTGGGATTAAACCCATGAGTCCTTAAACTCATTTCTCAGTGCACACTCAAAACCTAAAGAGAATGTTTTATGCAACTTAATAGGCTGGCATTTCTATGAGGAATACTACATCTTGCATGGAAACGTGAAGATAAATGGTCAATAGCCAAGATTTTCCCTAGAGTTTCTTTCTTGAGGTTGTTATGTGTGATACAAATGTAATTAATAAGTATTTACACAAGCATTGTAATCCGTTTCTTTGCTTATTTGCACCCATTTTTTGATTTTTGGCACTTGGAAGACAATGCAAAAAGAATTAAAGGATAAAGCTACAAAAGATATTCCTCTTGGGTGCAACTCTAAAGCTAAATGTTCTCATTATATCATCCATAGATTAAAATAATCATAAGTACACAAGATGTAGTATTATTGAGAAAGAATTCAAGAAATAGGGAAGTATATATTAGATTTTGAATACATTATTACTAATATCAAGTAAAGTAATGATGGTTTCTCATTATGTTTGTCTTAAAAGAAGAGCTTTGATGGGAATCTTCATAAATCTAGATGGAGGAATACATGATAATGGTATTCTAGTTTAACTTGAAGTCAAAAATATAGAAACTATCATAAGTAAACCGTCAAGATACATGGGTGGCTAAACATGGGTAAGTGTGTGTGTGAAGGCACCACTTATGGTGAACAATTACCCAACATGGCCCAACACATAAGATCATCAATGTATGAAACCAAAATTGCACTCAAAGTTACAATTGAAAATCATTTGAGATTTAAATAGACGCTCAAAGGATTGATATCCTCACATGTCCTATTGCCATCAACTATATGTGTGCATTGATGTGCTCCTTTCCAATTTATCTAGTGAACATTTCATTGCAATGAGTTCGCCTAGCATATGATTTTAGTTCAAAATCTCATTCTCTATTAGCTCATGGATATGTTGATACTATACGTCATTGTGTTTTGTGCAAGCATGAGACATTACACTCTTTGCAATGGTCATGCAACTTGAATTATCACATTCATAAATGTTGCCATTTTAAAAGGGACACCTACATGTGCTTTAATTATTCTCAATTAATAGATTGCTTCATAAGGAATCAAATAATGGCACTTATATCTTTCTTCAATGGAAGAAATTGTGATTGTTGATCTCTTCTGAATTTCTCAAAAAATGATACCTCAAATAAGTGAGAAGCAATTATCCACGAAGTGATACTCTAGATTCCTAATCTTCAATCCAATTTAAGTTGAAATAAGCTAGGTTTATGTTGCCCATGTATAGAAATAATTAGAGTGAGCTTATGAATGAAAGTAAATCTATGGACAAGGACAAAGATTCAAAATAGAAATTGGTTGTTACATATAAAATTTTACTAGATAATTTTACAAAAACAAATTGTAATGTAAGAAGTTCCTTTAAAACACCAAAAATACACAAATAGTTTCATTACAAAAAACAAATATGGATAATCAAAGGATCCTCTCTACCACATCACAAAATCAACATGAAAAGTGAACCAACATTGGAGAACTAGTGATGAAAACTCACCACCAAAGAGTAGAAACCATAAATTGCAAAGGTGTGATAAATTTTGGTTTTCAATGACTATAACATGCTAAAAAAACGGAGTTCAAGCAACTCATGGTACCAATAAAATTAATGTGACATAAGAATTTGAAATAATGCATGTAAATCACAAATTCAGGTGTAGCTAACATACTTCCCAATAATAGAACCATATATTATTTTTCAAGTATCCTCCTCTCAAATCATAATGAGAATATGCACATAAAGTATGGATTTATAGCTCCATATTAGAAGGCCATGCACAAGGGACTTCTATGAAAAAGCATGCACTAGCACTAAACCTCTAGTAAAAGGGAAATTAAGATCCACATATGATTTTCCATCTTAAATGTGCATGTATACTTTATCATTCTTTATAGAATGGATTTTTTTAGTACTTTTCAAGTATGTATATATATATATATATATATATATATATATATATATATATATATATATATATATATATATATATATATATATATCTATATATATATATATATATATATATATATAGTTTCAACAAAAAAAGAAAGAAATGCAAATTCACGCAAAAACGTGAGGTCGTAGAATATCTTGACTTCAAACATCATCAGACACGCTATATTCTATGATACCTATTTTGTACTTTGTAGCACTTTAAGAGACCACATGAAGCATACATTTCTGCAATGCAATCTATAATAGGACAAGATATCTGGAAAAGGCATGCATGTTTTTCCCATTTAATTTATGTGAGTTTGTTGTGCCTACCAAAATATGATATGGTGTCCTCTTCACCTGAACTTGAGATAATCTCTAAGAATTTCTATAACGGCTGCATTCTATGAAAAATATTTAATTCTACCTTCCTAAGGATGCTATACAAAGAATTGAGCATAAAAATTCCACCTTATTCATGAGGATGTGAGTGCTTCTATCCTAACACAATTTTTTGTAGTTGATTATATTTCATGAACCATGTAAAAGGATTTTCCCACATATGCATACATCAACTCAAAAGAATGCTAAAGTAAGTTTAATTCTTTGGTTATGGATGAAAATATAATAGCGTGGAGAATGGCCCTCCTCCATTTCGATCTTGGAAAGTACATTTCCTCAAGATTTTATGCATATTTTGTTGTACATGGGATGAAAACCTAAAGAGAATGTTGTGTGCAACTTTGTAGGTGGCATTCCTAAGAGCAATACTACATCTTGCATGGAAACGCCAAGATACATAGTCAGTAGCCAAGATTTTCCCTAGAGATTCTTTCTTGAGGTTTTTATGTGTGATAGAAATGTAATTAATAGGTATTTCACTCAAGCATTGTAATCCAATTTTTTTTGGCATATGGATTAGCGCTTGGAAAACAATGCAAAAAGAATTAGAGGATAAAGCTACAAAAGGTATTCCTCTTGGGTGCAGTTCTAAAGGTAAATGTTCCCATTATATTATCCATAGATTAAAATAATCATAATCAAGCAAGATTTAGTATTGTTGAGAAAGAATTCAAGAAAAAGGAAAGGATATATTAGATTTTGAATAAATTATTACCAATATCAAGTAAATTAATTATGGTTTCTCATTAGGTTTGTCTTAAAGAAGAGCTTTGATGGGAATCTTTATAAATCTAGATGGCGGAAAACATAATAATGGTATTCTATTTTAATTTGAAGTCCAAAATAGAGAAAATATCATAATTAGACCATCAAGATACATGGGTAGTTAAACATGACTGAATGTGCATGTCAAGGTGCGACTTATGGTGAACAAGCCCAAAAATGAACAACAAAACCATAAATATACATCCCAATCAAAATATGGAACCAAAATTGCACTCAAAGTCACAACTCAAAATAATTTGAGATTTGAATAAAAGCTCAAAGAATTGATATTGTTAAGTTGCATATCATGAGCGGCACACATACTAAAACCCTCCTCCTCACATTGGTCCTATTCCCATCAACTATATATGTAAATTGATGTGCTCTTTTCCAATTGATCCAGTGAACATTTCATTGCGATGACTTCGTACAGCATATCGTTCTAGTTCCAAAATCTCATTCTCTATTAGCTTATGGATATGTTGGCACTATACATCATTGTGTTTTGTGAAAGCATCAAACATTACATTATTTGCAATGGTCATGCGACTTTAATTATCAGATTCATTTGTGATGCCATTTTAAAAGGAACACCTACATGTGGTTGAAATATTCTCAAATAGATTGCTTCATAAGGAATCAAATGGTGGCACTTATATGTTTCTTCAACTGAAAAAAATGTGATTATTGATTTCTTTTGACTTTATCAAGAAATGATACCTCAAATAAGTGAGAAGCAGCTATCCACGAAGTGATAATCTAGATTCATAATCTCCTATCCAATCTAAACTGCAATAAATTAGGCTGATGTTGCCCATGTATAGAAATAATTAGAATGAGCTTTATGAATGAAGGTGAATCTATGGATAATTTTGTTATGAAGGACAAAGATTCAAAATAGCAATTGATTGTTACATATAAAATTTTGCTAATTAGTTTTGTTGTGCAAACTATTCTCAATGTTCTTATGAGAGCTTTTCTCCTACTCTTTGAATGATGATGAAGGGAAGTACAAAAGACTTAAAATTTTAAGAGCTAGCTTCTTTTTTGCTAAAAGAGGAACAATCAAGGGGAAAAAAGAAGTCCACTAAGCATATTGTAAAAACAGCTTTTGTTGCTAGTCAAAGGGCAAGGGTAAAAGAAAGCTCTTTCTTGAGTAAGAAAAATTCCATAAATGTTTCACAATCAAACAAGAAAGGCAAAGATGAGAAGAAAAGTTTTCAAGAAAAAAACAATTTTGTAAGTACTGTAAGTCCAATGATCATGTTATAAAGATTGTGCTAAACATATT